>JAQNBH010000016.1:42465368-42620368 GCA_028752905.1 Cladorhizidae sp. MBARI D1340-BT2 | reverse complement strand
GGACAGGAAGTCTATATTTAGAATGAGTCATTCAATTAACTGTTTTTCTATATTTAGAATGAGCTGTTCAATTCCAGAACAAGTTGTTCAATTCCCTGTTTTATATATATTTAGAATGAATCCAATTCCCTGTTTCTATATTAAAATGAGTCGTTCAATTCCCTTTTTTTTAATATTTAGAACAAGTCGTTCAATTCCCTTTTTTCTATAATTATTTAGAAGAGATGGCTTGTTTAATCGGGTGAACAAACTCCCATTCCTCTCTTCTCTCGGGACTCGTTTTCGATCACTAATTTAAGATTCATTGGCACGTAAAATCTGTCCCAGTGTGTGTAATAGGCCGTAGGTTAACTCCTTGTGTACAAAGCATACCGGTATGTATCATTATATTTTTCTATCTATTATATATAATTGCATGAGTGTTTCCTTGTATAGGATGACCTCCTTTGCATTGCTGATCTCCTGTGATGGTATTTTGCGTGCCTCTTGTATTGCATAGAGACCCGCAAGTCAAGATATAACAAAAGTTTAGTATGCCTTTTAAATTCCAGCTGAGAGTTTCCGAGCCAGTGACCACCAACAATGAGGAAGCCACTCCCACTCTAGTCGCACCACCGCAAGTCGAGTCACCACTCCCACCACGGTCACCAACTGCTGCAGACTGCGGTATGGATGCAGGCAACGATCAAGAAGACGTTAGCTCGGAGAATGACGCTGATGATATGACACCATTGAATCCATGAGACACACTTCCATGCATACACTGCAGTGCCATATATAACTGGTGGCAACACTTTTTTAAAGAAACTTTTTGTAATAATAAATATCAATCCAATAGCACATTGAGTGCTATTTTTAATGCAAAGTTGATCAATTGTATCACCCAGTTGTTTTTGTGATTATCTCTACTATATATATAATATATACTAGTTGCAAAGGCAGCTCTTTGGTTAGTGCCTACAGCAGGACTATACACACTTTGCACGTATAAGCCCTCTTCGTTCCCTCTCCTTGAGCGCCCACTGAGTGCACTGACCAAGAGAAATAATACAGGGCCGACCCATGTCTATAGGGGTACGGCCTAGTTCCCCCCTCCCCCCTCCCCCCTGCCATACTTTGGCCATTATGGTTTTTTAAAGCCTGTGGGAGTGTCCAGGGAGCATGGCCTACATGCCTCAAACCTTGCCCATGTCCTCCTGCTGGTCAAGTTACCCCTATCCCCCTACCCCACCTTCCTTGGGCCCTCTGTGTGAGCAGCCATCGAGGACAAAAAAAAGGAAGACACGTGTAGATACACACAGAAAGAACGACAGTATAAGATGATTAGGTATACATTGTGGTGGTGGTGGTGTGGTGGTGGTGGTGGTGGGGAGGGGGGGGCATACAGAAGTTGATATGAATAACAACAACAACAACACTTAACTATATATGGAATGTGCTATGCTACTTCTATTTGTATAAGGAGCCAAGAATTGATGCTAGAGACTCCTCGGACATGGAGACTGATCTTCAAACTTGGAGACTGTTCCTCGGACGTGGAGACTGATGGAGACTGTTCCTCAGATTTAAAGACTGTTCCTCAGACTTCAAGAACATGGAGACTGTGCTAGGACTTGGAGACTGATCCTCAAACCTGGAGAATGTTCTTCATTCTTGGAGACTGTTCCTCGTACTTGGAAACTGTGATGCTTGGGTTTGGAGACTGATGCTATGTAGATTAATGCTTGGCCTCTGCCCAACTGCTAGGCTATAATAGAAGAGCAAATAGCTAGAGAATCAAACACGTGGAAACAAGGAAATGATGTCATATTTAAAATTTTAAAATCAAACTTGGTTGACAAAAGGAAAGGAGCCAATGTACCAATTTAGACAACACCACATCTAGACACACCATTACCAATTCATGAAAATGTTTTATTCAACCATCACATTGAATCAGTGATCAAGACACAAATGGTTCTTGTAGATTAAGACAAATATTGTAGTAATGTAGTATATTACAATTTTAATTGTGAGACTAATTCATCTATAGGCATGATATCGTATGTGTGACTTTGTAATTACATTTTGTTAGCTTTGATCTTAATATTCCTTTTTGTATCTCTTGTGTACGTATAATGCACCTGCCAGTTTTTGGATTCGAGTGATTAAATAGGCTTTGTTTCGGTTCAAGTTGTGCTTGAGTTTGAACGTGTGCACCTTATAAGATATTTTTATGATTGTGCATATTTCATTACTAACATGAGCACATCCTAAATAAATGCCATGCACTAGGTACCCCATTCTTTCTGTTGGAACTTCAGGTACCTGTACCAGCTGCAATTGCGGGTAAGAGACTAGGCGGACTGCTGAGTGTTGGAATGTCTCAGACCACCGGAATTCTAAGTATAGGACTTAGTGTCACAGGAACTGGGGTATAGGTTAACCAAAGTCGAACTTTGCACATACCATGGTTGGACTTTGTGCTTATTCTCCAGGTCTTCACCTAAACTATTGCCGAGACATTTTTGGTAGCAACATTCAACATCGATCATGATGACATCAATGATACTATAATAACTAGAGAAGCTAAGAATGGATGGAGGGATAGGATGGTGGGAAGAATATACACTGTTGAGAAGGAAATACGATCTGAACGATCTGAACGCTGAGCTCAGTGAGGCAACAGTATGAGAAGTTTGAAGTGGTATAGGTTGGCAAAAGGTGATGGAGCAGAAAGGTATACAAGGTCATTACAGGGATATGAGAGAGTGAGGTTGATGTTTAGGTTGAGGACAGGGTCAGCAGGTCTATTGCAGGACAAGAAGCGATGTAGGTTGTGTAGGATTGTATAGCTGCGTGTTGTGTGACAGGAAGGAAGTGATAATGAGCTGGATGGAATTGAGGGAGCTGGAATATGGTTTGAAGAGTTTGAGATGGTGGGCACTGAGGGGAAGGTGACATTGTTGCTTGGGAAGGAGGTGGAGGGGGTGAGTAATCAGGTGATGGTGGAAGTGTGTGGGTGTATTTTGAAGTGCGTAGTGAATTGTTGGCAGAGGTGGAAGGGACTGATTTATGGCCTCCCCCCACCCACTCCACTATAGCCAAGCAGTACAACTCATTTAGTAACATTGACTTAATCTTTATCAGATATGTATGTCATAGTGTTTATTACAGTACAAGTCATCCTACCTCATTTACTGTCATTATTAGTTATCTATTTTTGCACTGCACTGCATGGGGTGGGATGGTCCAAGGGACTCAGCATTTTGAAGATTAAAATAATATATAACTAATATAGGCACCCTATTCTTCCTTCGTCCTCACAACCAGGCTACAATTCTAGCTAAGCAAGCTAAGCAAGCTAAGCAAGACTGCCGAGAGCAGTTGGTGTAAATCATACCACAACTAGAGGCCAGAATTTTGTATGGTACTAGTGAAGATGCCTTTTCATTCACTAGAACCTTGCACACAATTATTATGGCTATAGTTATACTGGAGGTCTCCACCACTTCTAGTGAATGAAAAGGCATCTTCACTAGTAGCATAAGACAAAATCATGAGCACATGATATTTGTTATAGATTCTAGGCAATGGTAGGCAATGGTAATTAATTTTCTTGAGGGAATATTTTTGCGACGTTGACAAACAGGACACTTATTTCCTTAGGGCTTAAAGCTACCTCTCTGTGCATTGTTACGATGACATAATAGGGACATCAAAGGCTATACACGTGGTGTTTTCATGTTAGTGGAGAGGGAAGGGAAGCATGGGGTGCCTGCAACCGTCACAAGGGGGATCTTGGGTGGTAGTGGCAGTATTGAGGCATGGGATGCCTGCAGCCATCATGGAAGGGATCTTGGGTTGACATTCTGGTAGTGGCAGGACTGAGACACATCGGCAATCCAAATAAATAGCATTCACACTTCTGACCACTCGTTACAAGAGAAGAGATGGCAGAAGGACTTCAGGAAGACACACATTTCAGTACAAGACTAAACTAGCACTCCCCTGGTTACTTAAAAAAATAATATATATTTCCATTTAAAAGTGTATATATATCAGGGTCATAATGTTTTAAGTTCATAGCATCGTTAAAGTGCCACTGGCACTCACCAGTGTCTAGGAAAATGGTCTTCTTGTCCATCACACTGCTAATTAACATGTGGCTATGGTGCATGTGATATTCATCATGGAACAAATCGGACTTCAAATAGATACGACAGTAAAAGCATTCCAATGGACTGCTCCCTCCAGCATGTTTGTGGTGCATTCCTGGCCAACAAAGGAGGGGAGTGGTCTTTACTCTGCACATCCTGTAATAAGTTTATTATTGATTTTAGTAATAATAGCAAACTGGTAATTGATTTTTATTTTATTGGAAAGAAATATATTATGACAGATTAATAAATGGGACATTGGTTTCTAAGGTTAAAGGCCACATGTCTGACTCAATGGGTGCATCGCTATAGTAACAAAGTACGTACTAAATAATTTACTGGTTCTCATGGCATGGGAATATACACCATCCTGATGAGATTATCATCGTGACATCATGAGCATTGTTAGATTGCTCTTGCCTTGGCATTAACTCCAACTGAAGCCCTAACCAGTACCGATCTGTAGTGTTGATGATGGCATGATGATGTAATGCCAAGATTTTGTCATGGGGACGTAACCTGCTTTGTGCTGGTAAGGACGGCCATGGAACCGGCAGCTGTGAGTTTGTGGAGATAAGTGTGGGAGCACCAGGATTGAAGTGTGGATACTTGCATATGTCATGCTAGTGGGGAGCTAAGGTTGGCATTCTGAGAGTGGACTGAGACATGAATACCTGCAGTTGTCATGTCGGTGCAGAGCTAGGCTTGACAGTGGCATTGGCACAGACGAGCAGAATTCACACTTCTTGCTAACCACTCTTTACAAGAGAAGGGATGATAGAAAAGACTTCAGGAGCACACAAACACATGTGTTGAGTCTCATCTAGTCATGATAAAGGGGATGGCACAGTCCATGCTAAATATATTTTTTTTTAATATCAATCAATAATTAAACAAACAAAAAGTAGATTTGTAATTGATTATTATATAACTAGCATGTGTTAATTAGGTGTTAATGAACTTGGTATATTATGTTTGCTCTTTATATATATATCTTTAAAAATTAAAAATTAATTAAATTAAGTATACGAAATAAATTTAAAAATATGGACTTGTTCAAGGGTTTAGGACATTGCCCTAGACTCGTTTTATCACAGGAGATTAAAGTGCTTCTAGCATTTAATCTATTATTACTTCTGCTATATATTATTATATACTATTGTTGATACTATTATTGTTACAATAACCTTCTCAATAATCAACTTCAAATTGTATTCTCTCGACATTTCGACTAGCAGAAATAATGAGATGCATCTCATCATTCCTGATGAAGGCTAGAGCATCTAATCGAAACATTGAGAGAATACAATTTGAAGTTGATTATTGAGAAGGTTATTGTAATATTATGTCAACTGAGAGGGTGTTGCTGTGTTTGTTATTGAATATGATGACGATGATTTTTAAAATATTAATCTGTCCCCAGGAAAATTAACTTATTACCCCTTGGGGGATTTTGACTGCACAACTACACCATTACAAACTAAATATAGCACTGATGATGTCGTTAAAAATTGAACAGTCAACAGCAGTATCACATACATTCCAATGGACTTCTCTGTCTGGCATGCTTCTGGCATGTGTGGCACTGTTGCAAAAAGGCTGACACCGAAGTTATTGGTGTGTGAGATAGATGCTTCAGACGTCCAGACTGCTTAACTGGCTATGTGATCCTACTGTTGTTAAGGATCTTGTCATAACTGACGATCACAAGGAAAGAGATAAGAGAATTTTAAAAAGGCCGTTTCATTTTTTGTTGCCGTGTGTATCTGTATCATTTTAGCATCCAGTTTGCATATCTGAACACCATTTCACAGTGGGTGGGTATGCACCAAATCAGCTAAACCAACCAACTATGATCATTGATTCACACACCAAAACACATCGCATGTTATATTATATTCCCAGAAGATTCCACTCCCACCAGTGCTCCCTGGAAAAAAGCAGAGAAGCAAAAGAGGCCTGGATGGTCTTTGCCCCAAACACTGTAGTAGGCTACTCTACTGACTGGTCGAGAGTCTCTCACTGCTCCCATTGCCACCACCAATTCTGTCAGGTAAAACACGTCACCTGTTCCATCTTCTCTCTTACCATGATTGCTCTAATGTTCCAATAACTGTAGCAGGCACTCTCCTTCATCAGGTTTACATCGTTTCTTCATAAAAGTAATGGAAGGCATAGCAGAGCTTGTCAACTAGGATGCAGTGTTACATTGTATATTTGGTACACCAAAATATGTGCTAACAATGACTTCCATGAACTATTTGTATCAAATTAAAAAATGTGCTTTATGCATCAATATTAGGTATATTAAATGCTGTTTCAGTGTATTATTGAGTGCACCACACTCCAGTGTGTATAACTCACATTTATAGTGCATGCATTGCTTAAAACACCACCTACAATTTGTAGGGAGATGTATATATATATAAGGACACTTACCTAAAATGGTGGTGAATCCTTCGACCACCTGGAAAATAAAAAATTTCTGGGTCCATATATATATATATATAGTTGGTGTTGTAATTAAAGGAGTTTTAAGTGATCAAATGTTTTACCCCTTTTGTGTTTGAGGCTTCATAAGGTTGCGTGTGACAGGGTTTGTGAACTACTTGCGGCATAAAAGTAAAGTGTGAATGCTTTTCACGAATTCCACTACCATGTGGCATGCCAAGGTGCACAAGAGTGAATCCGTGGGTAAAACTCACCACACCCCTAGATGATTGGCTGTGTTATTTAACATATTATCACAAAGTGTGCTGTCCACACTTCTAAAAGTGGTGGATCTGTAGTGTAGATAGTATGGATTTTACAGTGGAAAGTGAAGTTGAGGCTGCTGTGTGCTACTGGGTTAAAGCTATGTGTGCAGAAAGTGGCCTCCAACAATTGTTTTAAGTGAGATTTCAGGAACACTTTAAACTCGGTCTGTATGTACATGATATTGCCAGCTGTGCACGACTTCACAAATGTGAATCTTTCCTCTAGTCCACTTTGTGTACTGCTCTCCTTCTACTATTCAGAGGAGACAAGACTGCCGGGTCTTCCGAGTGTGTCCAGTAAGGCGATCTCCTCAGCCAACTCCTGTTCTGCCTGTCTTTACACAAGTGTGCTCCCAGCTACTCTCTGAGTTGTGTGGGATAGCTGGACTATGTCAGCTGAGAGAGAAATTGGTAAGAGAAGCTTGCGACTACCATAACCATCACTGATCAGTGTAATTTGCAGAGCCCAGCACACCCTTAGTAGTCCAGTGGATGTGATACCTTCATCTTCCCAAGATGTCCTCCTTCTCTTTTGTCATTCATTTGCTATCCCTAAGCTCGCCCTTCAGAATGTCTCCATGCATTCTCTCGACCTTAAGACTATGAGCCGCTCTGGTCAATAGTGAGTGATGTCACCATCATCCTTGCAGGTAAGATAGATAGGTGGATCCAGGTAGTTCTAGCAATGAAGGAAAGTTAGGTGGATAGGTATCAGCTGACTTTGATGGTAATATCCTCACAAGTATCCCATGAGTTGGTGTTAGGATATTTGTACTTGCCATATCAGCAAAGGTTGGTTAGCGTATTCACATGATTACCTTCAGATTTGCAGTGGATCTTGACCATGAGATTGCACCACATATATATGCCACCACCAAGGCAACCTTGGTTTGGGTGGCCATTTAAGTGAAGGATGACATTGTTATCATCCACAGTTGCTTCTCCTTGCAAATGTTCCTCATACTAAACCTTTCGGACTGAAAGAGGATTGTCTACACGAGTCATGGAACAATGGCCGTTTACTATTCTGGGATGCTATTTACCATACCTTAGCTCTTTCGTATGACATTGTCATCTTACAATGGTTCCAGACCGAGCAGAGGAGACAAAAGCTCATTCAAAGCTATTCCCGATTGTCCCGAATCCTTTGGATTGTTGTGCCATGGTTCACGAGTGAGCAAAAACCCTACCAATCATCTTTGCCCAGAGCCTCTCGTAGCATTCAAAAGAGGAAACTGCTATGGAACGTTTGGGGGCTCAAGATCACAGACACTATTTCATAACATAATTGTGTGTTTCCTGTTGTATAATTGTGAAGTTTTTCTGAATTGCATTATTTTAGTTTACTTATATCTTAGTTTTCAATAATGGTAATGATGATGACTGTTGCCTAGCGAATGATAACGATGCAATAGAAATAAGAATAGATGTGGTAGTAATGGTGATAATAATAATAACAACAATTACAATAACGAAGGGGAAAAAACAATAAAATAACAACAACAACAATAAACCATGAAGTCCAAAGTCTCCAACATCCGCAAGTATTCCCCTCTGGACAGCAATTAAAATGTGTTGTGGAAGGTATTTGGTGGGATTCGGTTCTCGCCTGCTTCATCCTTCTCCCAAGTTACTTGAGGCCACTTAAAGCCCCACAGCTCCAAATGACCAAAGCTGCAAAGTTGCTGTTGAGAGTGGGATAGGCAATTTATGCTTTTTCTCCTCGACTAGATTTCGAAAGCCTAGTGTTGATCAGACTTGGAACATTAACACGTATATTCTCAACATGGAAGGCTAGAGCATCTGGCTGAAATGTTGAGAAAGTAAATTTTAAGTTGGTCATTGTTATTATTATTATTGAGGAAAGGAAGGGATGATTGGATGGCAAAAAAGTGGGAGATTAGGTTAAAATAAAGTCTCTCAGCCAGACCCTTTACCGATCACTACCACATAGAAAAACATGTATTTTCATTTTAGTATTACTAACATGGTTGAAAGTTGAAAATAATTATTTATATTGGTATATTATTTGCATTTATGTCATTAGCTGAGAATTATATTTCAAGCAAGAAAGCTGTTGTACTATGCAAAGTCAAGGTGAGCTATATAATGGTCTAGACTTCCTTTTTGACTTTATTTAGTTACTATAATTAAAAAAATAAGATAGAGGCCATCAGCTTGACAGTTACGAGTCTGCATAAATTGACATTGTAGAACACCACATCCTACACAAAAGACTGCACAATATATATATACTAGACAGACCATTTTATGAATAAACATACTCATGTCAACCAGATCCTTTCCAGTAGTTGGGATTTCTGATTTACTACTTGGTCATCTTGAGTAAGAATTATGTGGTGTCTATATGAGTGTGCACTGTACTCTCCTGGTTCACTGGTTGATGTGCAACTAAAAATGCTGATGGGGGGAGGTGGTTCCCAAACCTCCCCCTGCCCCCTATTTCCAGCCACTGATACAAGGCTCTCGGTTCATCTAGGATCGATCACCAAATAATCGGTATCCTGAAATGTTTAAGAAGCACACCAGGTGCACCCACCTATACCAAAACATAAAAAGCAGGGCGAAGAGGTTGTTCTAAGTGGGTGGTCCAATGTTCAATGGCAAAAATTTAGAGGATATTTTGTGAGGTTCATGCTGCTATATATATGCTGCTATATATATGCCTAGGATAACATCTGGTCAATGGCAACAAAAAAAATTCTTAATACATATACTCACCACAATAATGATGATTAGTGTTGATGAGAATACCTTTATTGATTATTAATCCGAATATGTTCACAAAATCACCCAAAACTACGGGCAGACCACACCCCACCATTGCCACCACCACTGAGGTTTGGTTTGGTTTGCAGTACAGTGCAACCTTGGCTTGCTAATCTGAACTGGGCTAATCGGAACCAATCAAGGAATGGAGATTAAGCAATTAGCTCATTAATTTGTCAGTTCCAAGTGGTTTGTTTGTGGTGTACTACAAGTTTTGTGGTATGTACAAGTAAATTTATGGGCTTAAATTTACAATACAGTGTAAGCTGTTTAAAACCCAGCCTACATTTAGTATACTGTACTGCAAGCAAAGAAAGGACTGACCTCATTACTCAGAAGAAGCTAACTGAATATTTCTCTGTTAGGTACTTGTAACACACTGTAGTTTCATGGGTATAAACTATTACAACTAACAGGACAGTTTAAGTACTCACAACAAATTCTCCAATCCAAACACCACTAGGTATAGGCTTATTTGGATTAGGGAGGTCGCACTGTACCACACTCCTATAAGTATAGCATTGTTGTCATCACAGAGTTAACCTCACAATCTCAATAGGGAGGGCTTTGTCATCAGCTCGGCTCCCCTTCAGGTCTGTAAAAAGAGGAAAGTGTTTTGAAAACTGCAATTGATGTGCTTTGAGATGCTACATCCCCAGATGGTTGCTCTTGCACCTAAATGCTTGACTTCTCTTGATATCAGCGCAAAGCTTGACTTCTCAGTGCAAATGCCGACTTCTCTTGATAGCAGCGCAAATGCTCAACTTCTCTTGATATCAGCACAAATGCTCGACTTCTCTTGATATGCAAGGCATTCAGTGGTAGACTATCTAATGTACAATGGGTGAGCAGTTAGAAGAGCCTGATCGAGTTCCATTGAGCGTTTTGTTAGGCACATGAGAGTTTTGTTGGAATTTTATATTTAATTTCATATTTTTTATTCCTGAAGGCTGTGCCACGAAAATTGTGGCAACCCAGAACAAAACCCTCAATGGAACTGTTTGCCCCTGCGCAAGATCTGCGCGTTTGAGAGTCGTGGCTAGCGAGAAGATGAGTGGAGGTAGGTCATTTGCTTTTAGTTGCTCAGTCAGTCCTAGTCAAAGGCGTATTTATACTGATTGCGGTTGTGATATAAGAAAGAAGCTAAGAATTGTGTACTTCTTACAGATTCCCATAGATCGACGTCTCATAGATCAACCGTGACGACCATTTCCCGTTTAGTAATGGGCCTCCGTAACGGGAAGAAGACCTCGCGCTGGCAAATTTAGGGGTAAAGGGTCGACTACGCCTTTTCTCTTGGGGGTCAGGTCGAACCATACACCCAGAATACTTTTAGAGTGGCTGAATAAAAACTTGCATTTCTTCTAGCTATAACTTCACTCATTTTGCACTTCGATTTTTTTCATCCCACAGGCACAAATTAGTCAATTAGTCTTTGGAGAAAGAGGAAAGGAAAATGGGATGACAACTTACCTTTGCTACTTTCTGTATATGTAACCTTTTTACCTGGGGTTCTTGGTGCTGCACCAACAGAGCTGAGTTGGGTAGGTTGGATGGGGGTGTTTATTGAGGGTAAGATGATTCGTGACCTTGGCCAAGTGATGGAGTCAGTGAATCCAACAGATTCTCCTGTGAAGAAACAATTCCCAATGACTGTACACCAAGAGAGCTTTGCAGCACAGACTTGCCACTTCATGGCATCTTTTTTTGTTTGTTAAAATGTTGTTACGAGTTTTATAACAGTGAACAAGAAAGCAACAAAAAGATTACCAAAAAACACTAAAAACCAAACCCAAAACCCAGCAGCAATGAAGCTAGCAGAGATGAGGAAGGCAGTTGGGAGTCATCATAATTACGTACACCACAACAAGAAGCCTGACCAATTTAATGGCTGATTGTGGGAACACCTCTAAATGTGAATTCCACAGGTTATGGGATTGTACGAGTCAACCTGTGCACATAAATGCAACAACAAGGAAGAACACAATTAGGTTGTCTGTCTCACTCATGTTTACAGGTCAGAGCATAGGGCTATATAATCAGAGGCCGAGTCATTCATCTTTGAGTCCTTAATTGCAAGTATGGAGTAGACGAAATGGGATGATATATCATCTATCTCTACCATGCCACAATTGCTTCCATGCCAATCTTGATCTCATTCAAATATGGCAGGTGAAGGATGGCAGTTTCAGTATGCCATACCAGGAAACTTTACATGGCAACGAGGTATGAGCTATTTGTCTCTGGGTTGGTTGATTGAGGAAATGTCAATAGAAGTCCTGTAGAAAGTCTAATGGTAGCATTGAAATAAATACTGTTCGCGAATTCCATAGTTGAGGACAAGTGGTGATGCTTACATCCACTGTGAGACAGCAGCAATTAGGAAAACATGCACCGCCCTTAGATAAAAGGAAACTATTAGCACTCGAAATATTTGTCAGGTCTACATTGTTTAAAAAAATGCTTAACAGCTGCTTAGATTATGTTTCTGTGGAAGATCAGAATACGAAAAAGTAATATTGATGCATCCAAATACTGACGTGGTATATATGAGACCCAATGCAAATGATAAATTATATATTACAAACATGTGGATGGTAAATCAGTTTTTTTTTGAAGGCAAATATTTCTAGTTTATATAATGTGATCAGAGCTTAGTAATTAATTTAAAAAAATCAAGGTTTTGTACAAAAGCCCACAACTATATATACATAGCACACTATAACTGCCCAATCCCATAGAGGATGCTTCAGTGCTCGGCAGTTATGGGGCATGTGGTCACTGCAACCCACCTTGAGCAATTAAAATCCCATAACAATACAAAACTGATCAGCACTCTGCAGGTCTTTAATGGACTACAATCCAAAAGAGATAATTGGTCGCTGACGGTAGTTTTAGCCATGCTGTGGCATGTTCAAGAACAGGAAAGACTAAGTCCACAAATATTCCAATAAGATTTCCATGTAACTACTCACTCTACTCGGGGGTGATTTTCTTAGAGGTACAATAAACACTTATACTCTCAATAATCCATTTAAAATTTACTCTCTCGACAATTCGACTAGGTACTCTAGCTTTCAGAGTTCATTGAGACTTATATTTCTTCAAAATATAAACAAACCAGACCTGCAGGAAAACCATACAAATTGGATGGAAGTGGCATTCCCCAGCACAAAATAAACCATGTTCCCTGCGTCTTTCTCTTCCCTTTCTGTTGGATATGCGATGCTGAGGGGTCCCTTTCTGAATTAATACTTTGACTACTGAGTTGGCATCTGCCGGCGAGCTTCAGCCACTGCTTGAGGCTTTTTCTACTTTCCACTGGGATGACCACGTAACACTATGCACAGAACTATGACAGGACGTGCGCACAACCATGGCATAATTACAAAGGACATGCCTACAGTTCATTTTTTGATGAATAGTTCTCATGAAATTCATTCATGCATTATACGTCACAATTTGCAGCTGTGATGGGAAGATATGGGCATGGCCTTAGATGGTAGACCTCAAGGATCGGGAAGGTTGCCAGCCATCTCTGCCTGCAAATTTGAAAAATAGTTTGCACAGAGATATATGAGATATAGCCAATTGACAAATGATCTGTTTGGAATCTCTGTTCAGTTACATTTGGAGCACGAGTCACAAATCCACCACACCTTTAAATCATAAATATTCTAAGCTTGAAAATTGCAAATATTAAGTCCCTTGGAAATATCTTTCTAGACAAATGGTAACACCTGGTGTGATGAAGTTGCTCTGCTCATACAGCATGCTAACAGACTGTGGGTATTCTCTTATAAAGACTTCAATTTTGGTTTGAAGGATGTAGCAATGAAGGACACGATGGAGGCAGCTGGTCCTGATGACTGCATAGGGCCAGAATGGGGGGTTAGTGATAATCTTGAGATGATGAAAAAGTGGCCTTCTTGTCTTCAATGTAAATGAATAAGCATTACAGAACGTGCCTCCCTCTCTCTCTTTTCACTCTCTCTTTTCTCTCTCTCTTTAATGAAGGCGAGACCTTTGCAGCGTCATATGCCAAGTATTTGTTGACAGTATGAGGAAACTAGTGCTAATTGTAGAAAATGTTTTCTATCTAGTTATCGGAGATTAATAAAATTAGCAAGTCTGTACTGTGTGTTTACATCAGAGGCTCCATCTAACGAAGCTGCAATGCTATTGGAATTCAATTGACATGCCGGTATTACCGCTGATACATAGCAGCTTGTTAGGAAGAACCTTTGATTAATGCATAACCTCATCATCTTTCCCTCTAGTAGATAAAAGGTACATGTTAGTGAAATGTGCTCTCTATTTCGGTCACTATTATGACATATTATTATCTTATTAATGAAGCGAGAAGTCTTTCTGTGTGTATGTCTGTATGTTTGGGTCCCATGGCCAACCAAACTGCTTGACCAAATCCTTTCAAATTTTGCATAAAGGAATGCTGCCCCAACAAGCTACGTGATGTTGGCGTCCGAGGTTACCTGAGGTCGCTGGAGGCTGTTTCTCAGGTCAGGAGGGCTGTTGCGGGCATAAGGAGATGTCTCGCAGAAACGTTTACTAAACAAAAGTTGTTCACAGACCCCTGTACCTAGCTATATTTAGACTATGGTACATATAGAGTATGGTTCTGTATGTAGCTATACCTAGACTATTGGTTCTGTATATAGCTACACCTAGTTTATTGGGTCTGTATCTAGCTTCATATATTTAGACTAGAGGTTCTGTGTTTACAACCATATGGAGCTCTACCTAGACTATAGGTTCTGTATCTACCTATATATGACTATGGTCCTGTACCTAGACCAGAGGTTCTGTATCTAGCTACCTAGGTTCTGCATCTAGCTACATCTAGACTACGGTTCTGCATTTAGCTCTACCTAGACTATAGGTTCTGTATCTAGCTACACCTAGACTATATATCAGTTCTGCATTTAGCTACACCTAGACTATAGGTTCTGTGTCTAGCTACCTAGACTGTAGGTTCTAGCTACTTATTACCCGGGCAATGCTGGGTACGTCTATTAATCTGAACTAGAGGTGAGTGTTGAGTATATGGCATTTGATGCACCAGTCAAGATAATGATGTCAGAACAGCACCTTCCACTACATCAGTAATATAATATTTTGTAGCTCTCTAAGTTGGTTAGACTTTCCTGAATCTAATCCTTTCTGCGTGGTGATCACTGGCCGCAGGTGTCTAAGCTGTAATGAGATTTGTGACAAGTCAATGTATGCTCAGCCAAGTTTATGGTTTGTTGAGAATAGCACCATGCAGCATGATGGTATGGTGGAGAGCAAGTTTCTGTTGTTACAGAAATGGAAGATCAAACAGCAGCTGCAAGTACATGTAACCAAATTTTTCTACAACTCTAGAGAGAGCCAGGCAGGAAACTATGTGATTTTCAATACAGAATGCATGCCCCCTAGCCAGGTATAATTGGCTAGCGATCACTCGATTATAGGAAACATATTTTTCAAAATGCAGCAGTGGGATCTCCCTATCCAGCCTCACAGAAGAGATAGGAGGGAAAAAACTCTCTCACCGGGAAGCTAATTGCTTACATGACCAGAGGGTATTGAATTATTCATAAGCAGCCCTTGGTTCAAGATGACATTAGCAAACTCTGTTTGAAAACAATTTGCACAATTTTTGTCAATGGGAGAATAGCCACAAAGTGCGCGAGAAAGGTAAGCCAGCAACTATATAATCCAGTACAGTTTGGCATGCACTCTCATGATCAACAGCTGTTGGAAAAAGAAGGGGGGAAAAAGGGGGGGAAATTAAAAAGAAGGGGGGAAAGGGGGGGGGGAAACTAAACAGGTGAGCATTTCTTGTGGTTTGGGCAATAGCCAGTCAGGACTAAGCAATTTGGTCGGTCAGTTATAGATTCACTCTCAACGAACTCTCAGCTGACATAATGAATTTACAATGACCTTCTCAATAATCAACTTTAAATTTACTCTCTCTCTCAAGTTGATTATTGAGAAGGTCACTGTAAATTAGATATTCCTTGTTTTACTTATGAAACCTTTGATTTTTTACTTGGAGCACTTAGAAAATCCTGGATTCATGTGGAAATTGTAAGCTGAATATTGTGAGCCCAGTGGTGGAGTATGGATTGAAGATCTATCTAGGCATTGTGACAAGTCGACAGTGATGCTAAAATATAGGCCACATAAATATACCTAGAGATATAGGCTATTGAGTATTAGTTTTTAGTGTTGAAGTCATTTTACAAGGGTAATAGACTAATTATTCTTATGCTCTGCAATAAAGTGTCTAAGTTGGTAGATAAGTGAGTCAGTGGGCACAGATAGGTACATAGTTGTGTATAAGTATCATCCATAGGCATTGGAAAACCCCGATTTCTCCACTTCTATCCATGCTATACACTGGAAGTGAATTTTTAGTTCTATGTCCATTGTTGGTTGCTGAAAGACGTCAAGCGGAGCTGGAGTCTGGCCAGACAGTCTTAGGCAGGTACCCTTGTGCCATGCTCCTTTCATCCTTTCCTTCTTTCTCCTTTTGTGCACACTCAAACAAATTTCTCTCCCCACCTTAATTTAACAAAGCCATAGTAATTAATTGAGTGGAAGCAACGCAGGTATTGCTCAAGCCAATGTCAAATTAGTAGTTTTTTTCTAAAAATTTAGTTAATAGTGGACTGTTCAAGATAAAGTGGTAGAAAGAGACCAAAGTGTCATTTAGAAAATGTTTTGGGTCAAACAAAGCCTCACGATCTCTTACAGTTACAGTTGCTAGCTATAAAACACAATATCAAGCTTAACTACCTGTCCAGTCACCAGATATAGGCAGATGTTATATGACCCTTCCCATTTTAATAATTATAGTACCAACAAAAGGCTTCTGCTGCCCTCAAAGTACTCAACATCTACTTACTGTATCTAGCCATTTCACTGCAAATTCATGCCATAGTACATAGAGAAAAATGTTCAACCATTCTTCATTGCTTGTATGCAGTCCACTCTTTAGAGAGAACTAACCATACCAAGGTCTACAAACTGTGAAAAACTATCGAACTCTTAGTAGAAATAGTAGAATATAATGGATCTCTCAATAATCAACTTAGAATTTGTACTCGACATTTCAGCTAGATGCTCTATCTTCCATCGAAGGCTAGAACATCTAGCTCGAAACATTGAGTAACAAATTTTAAGTTGATCATCAAGAAAGGAACTCTCAACTTCCTTTCCTTCTACTTCGCTGCCAAAACCCAGAAGTCAATTAAATGGATGGCTACAAGTCCTACGCATAGGCATGTGTGACTAGTTTTAACCCAATCCTGCATTATATCATCCATGGGTATGCACATGCCACAAATGTCTACAAAACCACTGTTGTCACAATAGCATCCTGCCACCAGTAAAGGAAAGGCAATTATATAGCCATGCCTACCTTCGCTTCAAATTTGTTATGATATATGCTGAGAGTATGTGCAAACCAAAGTGGTCAGTATTCTCAATCGAGGTAAGGAACCCTGACTGTATTAAAATAATTAATACAATAACACATATGATGGGTCAATTGAAGAATAGTCACCTGAACGTGGCCCAGGTGACTATTCTTCAGAAGATACCGGCCCGGGTGACTATTCTTCAGAAGATCCTGGCTCGGGCTAGGGCTGGGGCTAGGGCTGGGTGTGTGGCTAGGGCGAGCTCTCAGGATGCATTCCAGAGCCTGTGTGATCATATTGCTCTTCAATTCCCAATGTAGATCTAGCTCGGGTGACTATACTTCAGAAAGTTCCGGCTCGGGTGACTATTCTTCAGAAGATCGGGTTTTCCTCGGCCTGGGTGACTATTCTTCAATTGATCCCATAATTATATACATTCACATTCCTCATTGATTTTTCAATGCATGTAAACTAAAATGCATTACATTTCCAGCTCCCTTCATATGAGTTTGGAAAATTTTCAGTTAACAGCAGGAAGCAGGACAGCTATCTAGACATGTCAGCCAACTAAACGCTATTTTTTATTTCACGGAATGAGCATGTACACAACAAATATTATATTGTTAGTGCAATGTGGAAACTCTGCCAGCCATTTCTTTTGATTCTTGTCAAAGCAGAGAGCATGGCTAAACAAGTCAAGATAGTAAAAAGGTTGTTCTTATATCAGGATATGCTCAAAATCTGTGAATAATGTGACTATCAGTTTTCGAACATCCTCCGGTCCCAATGCTTGGATAAATGACTCTCACTATTATATATAGTATATGACATTGGTTGGTTCGAGTGGTTTATATTTGATGGCGGCAGAAGGACTAAATGCATGTGTCAGTCAGTTACTATTATTATACACATAACAATTCTGGCAATGTTCTATCTGCCAAATTTCTCAGTTAACAAGTTTTCCCAATTTGGTCGAATTTTGGTCTTTGTGGATGCTGCAGTAGATATATAATCACTACAGAGTAAAAGTAAAATTTGAAACAATATAACTCTCAAATTTTGAATGGATATAAAATAACAGCCAAGTTGTGATTTAAAGTGTCAGAGGTTCTAGGTAGACTTCTTGGGAACTCGTTTATTAATGCATTACCTAAATCTTGGGAAGAAATAGAAAGAGTCTTTACAAGGAATTTAACCTTAGACAGCTTGTGCTTAGATCTTGTTCATTGAAAGTATGTACGTCCTCTCTATAATATATAAAGTAACAACACGCATACGCTGGAACTATGCTGTGGTATCGCGGAAACAGCACTCATGATTCAAAATAATGTTGGAGGCTCTAGCTAGACTTCTTGGGGACTCGCTTATTACTGCATTACCTAAATCTTGGGAAGAAATGGAAAGTATCTTTCCAAAGAATTTAACCTTAGAGAACTTGTGCTCATTTTAAGCATGTAAGGACTCTTCTGTACAACACGCATAACGAAGGGATGCGCGGTATCGCGGAAACGACTCGCATTAATTTGTCATGACGTCATGCGCGTAGACTGCTATAAAATCGAGGCCCAGTTTTCCAGATCGACAACTGACTGCAAGGCTGACCGACCAAGTCTGCAATATAGAAGACTCGCGTTGAAAATTTCTGTCAGGATGAGTATTCTAAGTTGTATAACACCTTGTGGCTTAATTCTTCAGCTCTTGCTACTCCTGACCATAGCTGCTAATGGTAAGGGCACTTTGTAGATTATATATACCAGAACATAAATACTCTTCTTTGTGATGAAAAAGTACAGCAATCTTGCAGTTTAATATGTACAGTTATTTATAGATGTGAACTGAGTAGACTGCATAGGAATTACTGAAGTGGCATTCGGGTGTTTATATGGATTTTTTTCCCTTGCAGGGTTAATACAAAATATCACCTTATCACCCAAATATGTCAGTATCAATGAAAATCAAATGGCAGTCTTCAACTGCAGTTATTCTTGTGAGTTATCCAGAACAAGCACACATGCAACCTTTTGGCAGATAGGAGATTATCGCAAATCTCGTGGGTTTCCGCATTTCAAACCACAAAGGTTCATTAAAAAAACTGGACTCTATGTAGAAGTGAGGGATTTGTCCACCTGTGATGATATGGAGAACGGACAGGTCATCCATCAATTGCTCATCAATGCCACATCAGTCTCCAAATGGGACAATACAGCTGTACAATGTTTGGCACTGACACAGCAACGAGGACAAGCTAGTTACTACAGTGCTTATCGCTTGTTGTTTGTCAAGCCTGCTTCTAGTAAGTTATACTGAATATAGCTGCAATTAGTATTGATTATATATACGTAATATACAATAATTGTAACCAAGGGAAAAATGAACATGTAATAATATTATCTTGCTAAATCTTTTTCAGTGTAGCTACATAATTATCAGGACGACAATTGCCTAATAAAATTAATATCAAATATCCTTCATTATGTGTGTAAACTTGTGGCATTTGACAAACCATTATTCCTAACTCCTTTTACTCAACTTACCTCATCTCCAATAATTCAAATTCTGTGAAGCTAATTTCATCTATTTCCCCCCCCCCTCCCTAGAGACAAAAAAAGATACATTATAGAGAACTAAGAATTCCCTTCCTACATGATATTGTTCTATACTGCACTATGAGTCATACAACACAAACTTTTGTATTTGTCAGCAACAGTTTATGAGCAGCTGAGAAGTTGGAGGCTTCACCCAACAAAAACTCTCTAAGATTTCAGTTTGGCGTTCACATGCTATGTCACCAAAATTATACCACACCTAATTTTTTGTGAGAAATTATAAAATGCTCAATGATGAGATACCATACTGGAGCATGAATAGCCAAGCCTATTATCTATAATTAACCCCAACACTTTTGTTGTTTTGACAGATTAGATAACCCTTTCCTTGGTGTAGTATTCATGCATAATGGTTGTATGTTTGTATACAGTAACTCCTTTAAGGTATATTATTGGAGATGTGAGGGAACTGAAATAAAGTTTTCTTTGTTTGACTGACTTGAGTTCAAGGTCACCTTGTGTGTAGATAAACTTTATCACGATCAATATGGTGACATAGATGACTTCAGGTTGTTTAAACAAAGTGATAAACGTCAGACTTACAGCATGTTTGATAATAAATACTGTCTGCTCTTCTTCCTTGTCTGCTCAACTGAAGCCACTAAATTAAGCTTCACACAGGAGTGCTAATTTTTGATTATGAGCAATAGTCACACATGTTGATATTACATTGTTTGTGTTGCAGAACCCAAGCCTGCTAAAGCTGTCACTCCTACTCCCACCTCCATCCCTCCAAGCTCCAGTCTTCCTCGTCCTGTCATCTGCCCCTCTCCAACCTCTGCCCTTCCAAGCTCCAGTCTTCCTAATCCTGCCGTCTGCCCTTCTCCAGTCACAATACATGTCACGCATACCAAACGTAAATTATTACCCCCCCACCCCCTTTTGGAGAACGGGAGACAGTGTGCACTAATATGAACAAAAGGTGTGAGACTCAGTTTACTAGAAATAGCTACAAATGCTTATGACATGATGAAACCCTACTATATTATGAAACCCTACTATATTACACTCTGGGTTCAGTAGGAAAGGAGGGGGGAATTTTTTGATAGCAAGTTGGTTGGTGCTTAGAGCTTAATGAAAAATGATGTCATAGGAATGTGAGAGCGGCTATACAAACTGGTCATAACTCATTTCATCCTCATGTTGTCATCACGCTGCAGTTACAACAGTGACCAAGAAAATCACAGTAACCAAGACAACAGAAGCCACATCCACCCCTGTTCCCACCAATTGTAAGTGTTATAACTGTCGCCATCCATTCAGTTGCTTAGCATTGAAACAATGACTTCAGAAAGAAATAGTCATGGGAATGGGAGAGCCATTATCCAAACTGGCCATAACCTAGGGTTACCATTTTACCTTCATGTTGTCATCACCCTGCAGTTATGACAGTAACCAAAGAAGTGACAGTAACTACGACAGCAGGACCCACGCCCACACCGGTTCTTGCCAATAGTAAGTGGAGTAATTAGTAATTACAACCATTATGTAGCAAGGCTTCCACCCACCTACACTTGAGCTAATTAGAGAGATCTGCTTGTGGTACTAAAGCTTGCATGTTAGCAGTCTTGCTGATTGGTAGATTATCAATAATAGAGGTGTAAATTTGATGAATGAGCTTGAAATGCTGATTGTGACATTTTTATTTTCTCTCCCTCTACAGGTGAACTAAATATACAGGAAAATTCAAACAGCAAACTTTGATTTAATATTATGTATATGCATGCACATGTATGTTGCACATTCAAATTGTCATCATATTTCATCCAAATAGATTGCCATTTTTCAACAATCATGCTAGGCTTTTTTTGTTGTGTGTATGTGCATGTGTGTGTGTGTGGTGTGTGCATGTGTGTTGCGTGTGTGCACGTGTGTTTGTGCGTGCATGCATGTGTATGTGTGTATGTGCAAAATGTTTAGCAAATGTCAAATCTCTTAATTGATTTTTAACACACTCATTTCAATGATATAATGTGTATAAATGTGTTTGTCACAATGATTGTCAAAAAGAATATTAACTAATTATTTAATTTGCATGGGGGCCAACAAGTTAATGGAAATACTCTGAGTTTGTATGAAGGTGATGATCTTGTACTCTCTGCCACATAATGGAAACTACGCTATATTATGTGATCTTGTCATGCTTCAAGCCAAGAAGCATGGGCATGGGAATGTGGGGAATAGGCAGGGGGCTGTGTGCCACATTGCAGGCACGAAGCACTGGGAGATGCTGGGCGAGGGGTGGGGGAGAGGAGAACATCATGATACAGAGCCGAGGGTCGAACTTGGCAGTGTCTCCCTGAGTAGATGTGCCATGGTCAAGTCTGAGCTGGACTCGATGCATTGGGAGGATTAGCTTGACCACAACCAGCTTTGGTGTTCACCTTGACTGACTTGTACTTTCCCGTAATCGCTTGGTCATAGGTTGGGGGCATGTTGGGATCGTGGGGACGTCCACTTTCTCTGGGTCGAACTGTCACTGTGCGGGTCACCTGTCGAGGAGTCATAACACTTTTGTTGATCACGTATGCCATACACTGGGTGTGCCCCTCTGGGCTCAAACTGCGCTCAATATCTGTTATTCTTGTGCTGACATTTGTTGTTGTTGTTGTTTGTCTGTTTGCTTGATGGGAAGAAAGACAAGAGAAAGAGAGAGAACAATAAAAATTACCAAGTGCGAAAAGATACTGACGCAAAATGACCATATACATATTTATTGCCACAGAGGTCTCAGTCGGCTCAAAATTTTACTTGCCATTTCAGGGTGTGAACTGTACACAAAATGTGCCACTTTGCTGGAATATAAGTTGCAGTAACTTAAATCAATCACTGGGCAGGTTCATAAGAAGAGCATGTGACCTCATTCTGCAGCTGGATGCAATGCTTTTTATGTGTAAAATATCTGGAACTAAGCATAAAGTTGTTGAATTTACTTGGGAACAGAAGAGCTGAAAGAAAGTACCGAGGAGGAAGCGAAAAAGTTAGTGCCAAACTGGAGGAAGGAGAAGATCAAATTGACAACACTAAGTAGATCAAGCAGATCAAATTGAGTTTGTTGCAGAGTATATCTTGCTTGTACATGCCAGTAAATGGACATTTTCTTTAGAGTATGATTATGCTTTGGTGAAAATAAATCTTTGTAACGTTGGATAAATTGGGCGGAGCAACTTATAGTCGGGAAAATACAGCAGTTTGTATAAATGTCAATGAACAAACAGCATCACAAACAGACACAGGGCCTGTCTTCCACACTTGCAATGAGGAACAGAGCCTGTCTAACGATGCTGTGCAATATAATCTGAAGTGCGGAGCCATGTTAGTGTAGACTATCCATTGCCTTCACAGACTAAACATCAAGTAGCAGGTGATGTATTAATTCCTAATTCCCACTGAACACCAACCATGTCCCAGGAATGCACGATTCTGAACTCGCACGATATATTCTTTATAAAAATGTATTTGTGTATAATGACATGCCCTGGATTAACACACATTCGTGATGGAACAGAATCATGCTGAAAGAGCACCGGAAATACTGCGGTATCACACATTGGACAGATTAGTGCAAAACCACTGGTAATGATGTATAATTGTTGCTGCACTTGCAAGAATTGCTCACCAGACATCAAGTATTTTGCACCTGTCTACCTACTCAATCAAACATCAAAGCTTTCAGAGATGCCACCAATCGGTGCATGTTTCCACTATTGTTGGATCACGATGACGCCTCTTAGCAATGGTGCCACTCCTTCTTTTCTTGCGTGATAATGTTTAGGGGGTACGCAGACATGCAGTTAGTTAAAGGAGATGTCTGAAAAAGCATGTCAGCTCCCAATACATTACTCCCACAAATGTTCAAACAGCATTGGTGTATACAGCTGACTTGATGCTGAGTCTTGTTCGAGCTTGGGAAGCATGCGTGTGCAAGCAAAGATGGACTTAGTGGTGTGGATTGTTCACGATCAGCACTCTCTCATGCCTCCTCTGGTAGAGCCATATCAGATGAGGCTGATCTTCAGGATGACCACCACAGGGATGATGATAAAGTACACGCCACCCACAACAACAAGAGTTCACTGACAAGTGCATTCCTGGAGCATTTGCTATTAATATTTGTTGGTTCAAAGGAGCATTTAATTTATCAGAAGACTTTTTTTTTTTTAAAGACAGTTTAAGCTCAATGCCAAGTAAGTGTCCTAATGATGTAATCCACATTTCGACATACAAAGCACAGGAAAAACAACTACACCACCACAGATGACAATAAATCAAAACCCAATTATTGTAAATGTGGTCATGAGTTCACCTCAAGCAGGAGACTGACTATGCCACAAACCACAAGTATCTCTGCCTTGCATATTCACAGCTAATAGGTACTTGTACTCATTATGATGTTTGGTACTCAAGGCGCCTGTTGCTAAATCGCTTAATTCATAATACTTTCTAACACACTTGCATACGCAAGCATGCAGTACAGAATAGGTTAAAATTAATACTGCAAGTGACTTTTCAATGATCTGCATGAAAACTGCATGTAGGAGCTCCACTTACCCCAAACATTTTCAGAAGGGTCCAGACAATGAAGACTTAAAAGGATCAGGATGATGATCTTTACCAATTATTACACTGATGGAGCTCATTTAGGTGAGTGTTGACAGATTTTAATAACTGTGGTGTTCCAGTAAGGGGCTTCAATTATTGATGGGTTCTGATGATGCGGGATTTAGATAATGATTGGGGTTGAAATGATTGCTTGTTGTTGTTGTTATTGTTGTTGTTATACCATATTACTAATTACTATATTACTATTATTATTACTATTATTATTACTATTATTATTATTGTTATTGTTGTTGTTGCTGCTGTTGTTGTTGTTGTTGTTGTTGTTATTTATTATTATTATTATTATTATTATTATTATTATTATTATTATTATTATTATTATTATTATTATTATTATTATTATTATTATTATTATTATTATTATTATTATTATTATTATTATTATTATTATTATTATTATTATTATTTTTTTAATATATTTTTTATTATTATTATTATTATTATTATCACATCATTATTATTATTATTATTATTATTATTATTATTATTATTATTATTATTATTATTATTATTATTATTATTATTATTATTATTATTATTATTATTATTATTATTATTATTATTATTATTATTATTATTATTATTATTATTATTATTATTATTATTATTATTATTATTATTATTATTATTATTATTATTATTATTATTATTATTATTATTATTATATTATTATTATTATTATTATTATTTTAAAGAACACTAGAACAAGGCAGGCTAAATTATGACTTGGAAACCACACAAAACAATGCTTATCGATTGATTCACTGACATCTAAAAACTGCAAACTCCTTGGTGGCAGATAGATAGTGGCACAGCAGAAACAGAGACACGAATGATCTGCTTGGGATACATTGGTTTCTTTTAGCTTGTACGTAAGGAAAGGGAGAGGGGAGCAGGATGAGAAAGGAGGAGGGACCAACCAGCCCCAGGAAGATACTTGCACTAAGCCAAGCATTCCTTGGATCTGGTTCATTGATCCCACCTCTACAGGGGTAGTATGGTGGCTATCACATCTGTCAATCATCATTAAATTAGTATACCGAGACTAACACCATAAGGGCAGACCAATCAATTTCACAAGAGCTCCTGCACAAACTGGAACTAAATTATTGTGCCAGGTTGTACAAATTATCACATTGTGATTTCAAGGTGGCGTTGTGTGCATCAAATTTCAAGAGTGCACTCGCACAAGAAGCTGAAAATTCCTGGAGCTCATAATAGTGGGGTTGTTTACCTGGTGCATAGCAATACTAATTAGTTTCAACTTGTGGCTGTATGTTTCCGAGAAATAGACATGCCTTTGTTAATCTTAGCTTCATTCTAGATGCCAGAGACCACTGAGGTTCTTTATGGAAATTCCCAAGTGACGTAGAAAAATTTATACATATATAGCAGCCCTAACACTGCAATGAGTTTCACATACATGCTCATAGTACACTGCTTCCATGAGCAGTGCAATCTCTCTTCCATTCCCCAGTAGCATCCCTCACCTCTGATGACTATGCAGTCAGGTCTCTTCTCTAGAGTGTGCAGCCAGTTCTCTCTCCTCTGGTGACTATGCAGCCAACTTTATCTCGTCTACTGACTGTGCAGCCAGTTCTCTCTCCTCTACTGACTATGCAGCCAGTTCTCTCTCCTCTACTGACTATGCAGCCAGTTCTCTCTCCTCTACTGACTATGCAGCCAGTTCTCTCTCCTCTACTGACTATGCAGTCAGTTCGCTCTCCTCTACTGACTATGCAGTCAGTTCTCTCTCCTCTACAGACTGTGCAGCAAGTTCTCTCTCTTCCGTTGATTGTGCAGCAGGTACTTTCTTTGTCGTCCTTAGTGATATCTGTCTCCTCCCTGCATGCAGTGGATCAGAGTGGAGCAAATATGACAAACGAGCCTATTCATATGCTTGCATATTATGTGAGTACACACACAGCCAGCTAATGAGTAGCAATTCTGTGAACACATAATTTTTTTTATTAGATGGACTTGATAATGTGTGGAGTCACAGAGAGTGGGACCACTAAAATAGATAAGATATTATTTTCGTGTGTGTGTGTGTAGGTGTGTGTGTGTGTGTGTGTGTGTTGTGTGTTGTGTGTGTGTGTGTGTTTATGTGTGTATGTGGCATGCAATCAAAGTATCTGCACTATCTATGCATACTCTGTCTCAGTTTTAAGATCTGAGTAAATTATTTAAATTTTTTTAAATCTGGGCACTATAATGTATGTCCAACCAATATTTTGTTATGCCATACATGGTCCCATTCTTAGTTCAGGCTAGGGCTATGGTCAAGATGAAGTAACAACAACAGATAATGCAGATTTGTCGATCCCATGTTACTATTTGGATTACTATTTGGATTAGTAAGGAGACCAGCACATAAAATCTTGTAAGGGGATGAGCCACTCATGAAATACTCGAGTCCTATAACAAAACAGGAGGAAAAAAGCATTTGATTTAAGTTAAGAGAAGAAAGAAACTAAACAAGAATGAACTCAAACCATAAGACTCTTTATGCTTTAAAAATAATGCACACCAACAGACCAACTCCCTCCTCTCATGCACCAACAGACCAACCACCTCCCCTCATACACCAACACACCAACCACCTCCCATTACAAAACAACAACAACAGCAATAACTTGGTGTAAAGAGCTAAAAGATGCTCTTCATATTTGTGGTCTGCGTGGATTATTACTACCTTTTTTTGGACTATTTTTTGACTAGTAATATATAAAAAAATAAAAACATTCTTCGTCTTGTTTCTATTTATTGTTTCCTCTCATTAATATTATATCCGAAAGCATCCTTAGAACTCTGTATAGGTACTGTACTCACTCAGTATGACTCCAGAACTATAATCAATGACGGCATATGCCATGTTCATTACACTCACACTGACACACACACACACACACATGCAAACACACACACACACATGCAAACACACACATGCAAACATAAACACTCATGCAAACATGCACACACACGAACACACACACAAACACACACACACACACAAACACACACAAACTCACACACACACGCACGCAAACATAAACACTCATGCAAACATGCACACACACGAACACACACACACAAACACACACACAAACACACACAAACTCACACACACACGCAAACATAAATACTCATGCAAACATGCACACACACAAACACACACACAAACACACACAAACTCACACACACACGCAAACATAAATACTCATGCAAACATGCACACACACAAACACACACACAAACACACACAAACTCACACACACACGCAAACATAAATACTCATGCAAACATGCACACACACAAACACACACACACACACTCAAGGTATAGAGTGGAGAGAGAAGATGCACAAAAGAATTTCACAGCTATAGGCCTGCCAGTTTACAATCTCAGTGAAGGATTCAAGGCAGCTAGCTAGAATTGTTTTTGGATATAGAGATGGCTGAAGCAACTGTAGGTTGCTAGGAAGCTGCCAAAATGAGTTTTTGCTGAGATATGAATCTTGTTTTACATTTTTAGGACTCCCACCATTTTTAAACAGGGTTCGAACCAATAATGGGAGTGCGGTCCTGAGATTTAGCTTCCAGTGGGGCCACAGTTAGCCACAATGCACACTGATGTGTATTGGTATCCACAGTGAATTTGATTGCTTCCCAAAAGGTGGTTATTGATTCAAACCTAATTATGAAAGTTTGAGTGAAATACAAAGTCACATCGCTATGGCAGCAGGTCGGAGCTTGGAGGAGGTTAGAGTGTTAATCAGGTTTTACTTGCTAGAAGCTAGCTACATCTAGTGCTGTAGCTACTGTTATATAGCTAGCGAATACATGCTGCTGTAGACCACTGTTATGGTTAGTGTATTCGTCCTGATTTGTTCTCGCTGTTTACCTCCATCCTATTTCTGTTCCACACATTCCCTCGGCTCTGTAGTAGCTCATCCTTTAACTTACTGTGTGTGTTATTTAGAGTGGACATGACCAATGTGCGTTGATTCAAATCCAGTGTTCCTACTGAATGCATTTCCATTTTGACATGGTGCTGGGACAGGGATTTAGACATTCCTATTGACACTGAACCACACAGGTGTTGCTGGCTTCACTAACATCACAACTGCATGTGATCAAAGACCACAAGCTTGCAGTGAGAAAGACCTTATCAAATACCAACCAACCAGCCCAGCCAACACAATAAACCTTAAATCAACACATCAACTGACAACAACTGACTGTTGCTCCAGCTTTGTTCTTAGGAAACCTTCAGCCCCCCTCTCCCCCCTTCTGAAAAAACTTCATAGAGAAACTATCCAAAGATCTAACCAAAAATGTTTGGAGAGTAAGACATGAAACTACATGGTAGATTTATCCTAGTCAAGTTACTCTGGGCTATCAGTATTTATATACCAGGGTTGTAGCCACCAGATTTGAAGTGGTCAATCACTGAAGCAGGAAACAGCTAATAAGTGGAGCTAGATGTATATACTTGTGATTCTAGTTAGCGAATATTAAGAAAGGACTGTGATGCCAAGCCACTGACTGCTTTGCTAAGCTTGGGTTGTGGAATGTAAAAACACATGGGAAGGCTCAGGAAAGCAGCTATCAGAATCTAGCAGGCTAAATCGTAACAATCATGCAGCGGTCACAATAGTTGTTAGCACTTTGAATCCGGACCATAGAACTCGAGTTCACTCTAATTAAGGCAATTATATGACTCCACCTATATCAGGTTTTAAAGGTCATGCTGACCATGCACAAACTGAACATCTGCAGCTGATGTCAGCTGCTGGCTACTCCCTTGTCAAGACAACTTACCAAAGCTCTAATAGCTGGGCCACAGGAAGCCATGGAGATGGCAAGCAATGCAATCTCCTTGGCTCGGCCACATAGCTACGTTCAAACGTCATAGGGAAGTGATCTTGTTGCTACAGTGTTGGGAATTAGAATGACGTAATGCTAAACTGAACAGTTAAAAATTAAAAAGGGAAAACAGGAAGAGGAGTCATCAATCAAACAAAGTCAGCTGTTAATTATTGTGGATTATGTCCATGTCTAGACAATAATTTGGAAATATCAAAATTCCAAACGGAAATTCTTAGAAACTAGTTTTAGAAGCCATGAGAAAGAGGGACCTAAGTTATGAAAGCTTAAAGTGAGTCCTCTTCTTCATCCCAGGTTTGCATAGTGCAAACAACGCACTCTGGACGCCACAATTTGTCCCCCATGTACCCAATACTAGACATCAGTTCAATGAAGCTGGCATGAGGATAATGATATTCTCTCATTAAATTATCAGGTACTCTCATGGCAAAGTTTTCCGGACATCATACTAACTCTGCCAGATGTATGTGGGATGGAGGGGGGTGAGATATTATATTCCGAGATAGTTCTGGGAAAGTTAGAGCTACCAGGTAGTCCCGAGACTTTCAGAGTTCTTACGACGTCCTGGGACACTCTTCCATGAGGTGTACTGGGGCTGTGATATTCCAAGGTAGTTCCACAACTGTTAGAGTTATTACGACATCTCCAGGATAGTTCCGGGACTGTCAGCGTTGCTATGACATCCCTGGAGACTGTTGCATTTTTCATGATCTCACTGGACATGTTTGGTGAGAACACACTGGAAGTGTTTTTAGAGTGATCCACAACCTACGGAAGACATGTCAATGAAGTAAGAAGCCACTAAAGTGGAGGCTTGAACGTCATCTTTTTAACATCTTGTGGGTCAGGGCAGCCCAATACACACACACACACACACACACAGACATGCACACACACATGCACATGAACAAACACACACGCACACACATTAACACACACACATACACACACATGTGCGCGCACACACACATGCACATGCACACACATGAGCGCACACACACACACATACATACACACACACATGCGCGCATGCACATGAACGCACACACACACATACACGTGCACATGCACACACACACGTGCACACACACACACACAGGACATTTTTATTGAGCCTCTCGATGTCTCTATTGGCTCTACTGGCATGAAGAGGAGCTATATTATGACCCTGGTCATTCCCCAGGAGAAGGAGATACTGCCGGTACTTAATCTGATGTCATTATGCAGTTGCAAGCCATACTAACAACAGAGTGCTGTTGCTATGCCAGCCACAGACATAATACTGTTAGGAAAGTCCTGAAGTTAATTTAAGAGGTCACCTCCTTCTCAGACATTTGGAGCAGCCCTGGAGGACTCTCCCTGCATACCACCATATCTTACTTCTTGACCTCTGGAGGCCTCTCTCTCTCTTTTTAACTCTCTGCATTGTCAGCGTGTTCAATTAGGTTTGTGGTTTCATTACCATTTGGTGTGACTGCTACCACTTCAAAGGCCTTCCAGACAGTGTTATTTTTAATTAACAATGTCACTAATCAATATGTATCTGGAAGAACTCAGCAGCCTCTAAGCCATAAAGAAGCAATGTGAGTCTCTTGTGGAAGATAGGACTTTGAATATTTTGGCCTTCTTGCATGTTCTGCCATCTTCCATTTCCTAAGTCAACCCTCACCTCCAAAGTTAACCTGTGCCTCCTAAGTCAACCCAAGTAGTTGACATTGCCAATACTGTACATACTGAACTCACCAGCTAGCACCAGCTTGTATGGTGCTGACCATTACCACAATTCCCTAGTATCTCTGTCTAGCATTGTTGTGTGTATATATATAGCTATATGTGATATACAAACGAGAAGATATAACTATTACTTGAAAATAGTTGTATTGGATCAGCATCACCGTGGGAACACACTGGATCAACATTTCACTGGATTGAGTCTTGTTGAAGTTAGGTTGACAATAGCTCTATGGGAACATACATCAGATCAACATGACCCAGAGAAGCAAGTTGAAGTAGGTTTTGTCAAAAGTTTTATGGGGACACACTCTGGTTCAATATCACACCGGCTTGAAGCAGGTTGAAGTACATTGTCAAGAACTCCATGATGACACACATTGAATCAACATCATACTGGGTTGAGGCAGGTTGAAGTAGGTTAACAATAGCTCTATGGAGATATACATTAGTTCAGCACCACACTGGGTTGAGGCAGGTTGAAGTAGGTTGAAAATAGTTCTACGGGAACATACACTGGTTCAACATCGCATTGGGTTGAGGTAGCTAGGTAAAGTCCCGTAAATATCTAATCAGAATATCCCACACATCAACCTAAACCAGAGTGTTGGGGAAGGAGCCAAGACTGCCACAGATTGCCAATGGATTGTCCATAAACACACATAGTTATAAACAGGCTTCACTAGTTTGAAGATATTCGAAGTATGCATAACCAGGGTGTGTGGTGGAACATACGTTGGGTCCTTATTACAAAGAGTTGGAACAATTACAGAATTCCAATACACACACTAAAAAACAGCACTGGACTGGCTTCATAAAGTGCAGCTAATAATGTTGATGCAGTTATCATGTGAGTAAAAGATAGGTTCAAGAATATTTAAGAAACTAGACAACGGGAGTCTTTCTTTGCTCTCTTTAATGTCTTTTCCGTGAAAACACGTCATAAGAATCTGAAGTCAGTAATCTAGAACATAGCTAACCTATGAAACAGCTCAAGCAATGCATGGCTGCATGAAGACTGGGAAGTGTCACACCTCTGTATTAAATATCAACAGCGTCTCTTGCTGGGACGCGATGCTTGCTGCAGTGGATATGTTTACCCACAGGATGTGATGTACGTATGTAAATACACTGTGCCTCATTAGTCACTGCAGCACCAGCAACATAACTCTGTTTATGTCCACACGCACAACACACGCACACCACACACACACACACACAAACACACATGATCTTTTTTAACACCCTACAAACTATAGTATTTTATTTTGTTTGTTCAACATTACTGGGCATGTGCACAAAAAAAATCCAGCATTCAGCAGATATGGTCCTTTTATTATTAATCTTTTTATTTTTGTGAGTGATGCTGGTGTTGACACTCAATCAGTTGAAGTAGCCGATGGCTGCAGTTGGTGCTGGACTCACTAACACACTAATCTTGTGTCAGACCCTCTCTTAAGGGAATGCCATGCTTTGCAGTCCATTCCTGCACTCATGCATAATTCTAATGCTGTTCCTTGCCCTGTCCAGAGAGTCTGGCTTACGAGGGATGTGCTCGAGATTCTTGGGGAACACCTACAGTGTTGTAACTGTGCATCTGTTAGTTAGAATTTAGAATGAGGTGTTGTGCCTGGTCTGTCAAGTCAGGAAAGTAAGGGTTGGGGAGACCTTAACAGCAGAGCCTGAGAAGGCTCACATCTGTGAACAGCCTGCATAAGAAAGACAAGCACAGGAATGGACAATATATGGTGAGTGGGCCTGATACATGCTGGAACTGCAACCGTGGCAGTTCTAAAGTAAGTTAAAATAAGTGGCCTTAAAAACACTAGACTCTAGATAGTATATATGGCTATATATAGTCTGATTAGAAGCTCTCTCCTGGCAAGTCTACTTTGTATCTTTCTCAATGCTTTCGACATTACTCAGGGACACTGTACTAGCATTAGCATGCTGTCTCTGGCATGCCTATTTATCTGATGGAATCAATGGTTTCCTGCTCTCTCCTTGCACATCCACTGTCTATACATTAACTGTCCACTGCTCAGGGTCTTTATCTCTCACTTGTCCAGCAATTTCAAGCTCTCATAGATAGTGGTGCTCTCTTTCTCTCAGCCATTGTTCTTGGGTCTGGGCCCTCTTCAATCTGCTTTCCGCATATCTTTCGATAGTTTAGCTGCTCTGTGCAGAGCCATATTGAACTATGCTCTATGCTCTCCTCCATCTCTGAGGCTCCAAGGTGGGAAGTAATGTGAATAGAACATTGGTGTATGTGTAGAGATTTCATGCAACAGCATTGTGGTCAAGTATTTTTGATTTTCCCTCTCCAAGGTTCCCACTTGTAATGGCAACAATATATAATACATACAGAGGAGAGGGAGCCTTGGAATCTCTCAACCCTCACCAACCCCCCCCCCCCACACACACACATATACACACACACACATACACACACACACCACAAGAAATATGAAAATTACAATACTAATTTTCATTAAAACGCTTTTTTACATTTTTTAAATTACCAAAATAATATTAAGTAATAAGAAGAAGAAGAAGGAGGAGGAGGAGGAGGAGGTGGAGGAGGAGGAGGAGGAGGAAGAAGAGGAGGAGGAGGAAGAAGAAGAAGAAGTAGAACAACAACAAGAGCTAGCTGATACCCACAGAGATGCTGCAGTATTTCTTACAATTAATGCTAGAATCCACTAATAATCACAGACTATACATATCACCTATAATAATGTCTTAATGAACTCTCAACAAACTCTTAGTTCACATAATGAACCTTCTCAATGATTACTTGAAATTCATTCTCTCGACATTTCGTATAGACCTCTGTATAGCCTTCACCAGGAAAAAATGTGTTTCAAAACTCCATAACATCATGTATGCAGCCAACATTTTGAGGTATATTCATTCTGGTCCTTATTGCTTGATCTCCTTCAAGAATATCAAGTTGACAAAACGGAATATTGTCATTTGTTATTTGGAGCTGGGTGGAGTGTTGCTGAGTGGTAAGTTTTTCTTTTGAATGCTGACAATATGTGCCTCTACCAGGAATAAATGTTGTATGTGCTCCAAAAGATGAAGGAGAAGGCTTGTTGTATTTCCTTATGTGGAGAAAATTGTTTGCTTTGCAGATTGTTTCCACAAATAGTTCTTGCAGTGTTTGTGGATACTCAGAATGTGGTGTTAGACTAATCTTGCCATTGTGTCATCAATTCAGTGTCTCCAAAGGTAACTGTTTGCATTGCTAGGATTTCACTTGTACTTCCTCTGACTAGTCTCCTCCTTTCTCTGTTGATCTCTCTCTGGACATTTCTTTCCTCATCTTCTAATGCTGCTTTCTCTAATGTCTGCCTTTCTCTGTTCTCTATAATGCTGCTCACCTTTCTCTGTTTAGATTACCCTTCTCCACCTCTTTCATCTACTGCTGTAGTTCTATCCCACACTTGCGGCATTTCACAGGTTAATTAAATATCTTAGTGTGTGGTTGCAGGGGGATGAGAAGTAATGTTCATTTGGAGAAGATGAAGGAAAAGGCAGAGAAATGGATGGCAAGAATTGGTTATATGAGCAGGGTAAATGGAGAAATGGAGATGGACAGAGGTAAACTAATATGGAGTTGCTAGCTAGGCCATGTCTAGAGCATGCATCTGAAGTATGGTGGAACAGGAGGGAAGACAGCCTGCAAGAATTTGGAAAGAATTCAAGAGAGCATTGGGAGGAAACTGGTTGGAGGGAGTAATACAGTTGCAGGGGTGTGGCAGTAAGAGGGGACCTGGGCTGGAGCAGAGAAGGGAAGAAAAGAAAGTATTTGGATGGAGGTTGTCAGGGGCGTATCTAGGAATTTAAAGGGGGGGTTTCCACCTCATGCATGTGAAGCTTGTAAAAAAATATCACCTGGCCACAACCACTTTTATCTAATTGTGCCCCACAATAGTTTATAGAACATACATGATAATTAATGTTGCGTTAATGACTCAAAATGTCCTGGAGTAACATTATTCGAGGATGTTGACGAGCAAAAATGTTAAGAATAGTATCTAGGTCTAAGTTTAAGCCATAGTGGATGTGCATCAGTGCCAGTTCTGATAACCTTTGTTGCCCCATAGTAGTATGCAAGTAGGTTTTGAGTCTTCTAAGTACACTGACACTACGTTCACATTCACAGCTGGTTACGGGTAGAGTACAAACAATATGGAGTAAGCAGTAAATATTCGGAAACATGCTATCATTTGCACAGTTCAAGGCCTGGGATGGAGTTTTGGGCAATTTTGATGAGAAACTCCTCCATTTAGATCTCCACAAATGGAGTTCCCGTTCAAAAGATGAAGAACTTGGCATATCTTCATAGAAATCCAAAAGTTCCTTTATCAAATTAGACTCACTCTGAGTGACTGCATTGGCCATGAATACAGATTGAACTATGCTCAAAGCTCATACGGCTTTCTTTTGTGTTTCAGAAAAATGAGTGTGAATATGTGATCCAGAAATGGAACAGAAATAGACAATCTTTCAAAGTCGACAGGTACATTGCTTCTACTTGTTTGCCTTGCACATCGACGAGGAAGAGATGGCTGTGATGCATTGATTTTTTGTGCCTAGCATTACTGCAGAATCAAACCATTTCTTGTGATGAGAATCAATGCTGTCACAAACTTCATGTAAAGTAGTCTCGACTAAATTTACCTCAGTACAAGCATTGCAAATATCTTGCAAACGGCTCTGTAGAGACACTGTTAAGCCTTTTATGTAGCCTAGGCCATGGTACAACACCTCAAATACCATAAGAAACTCAAACTGAGTTGTAGCTGTTAAAAATGATGCAGCTTTCTGAGCAGACTCTCTGTTCCACCTATCTTCAGTACTAATTGTCTCCAAAGTACTAATAACAGCTGGTACCCATCTTCGAAAATACTTCATAGGCCTCTATATACCCAACGGATCTTGCAAAGGCTTACCAGTTTCTGTCTGTTAGTTGTTCCCAGTGGAAGTTGACTGATCCATTTCTCTAGTTCTGCTTCCCTCTTGGGAGAAAACCTAAAGAAAAGGCATAGCTCCACGAGAGTTCCTAATAGCTTGGATGTTACATGCTGCCACAACACAAAGATTCAGTGTATGAGCCGCACAGTGAACATAGACTGCTTTTGGATATTTTTTCTCGATTAGAGCAGCAACCCCATGATACTTGCCAGCCATGTTGCTGGCACCATCATAGCCCTGCCCGCGTAAATTATTTGGGTCTAAGGCATAATTTTGTATTGCATTTAGGATGGTTTTAGAAACATCTACTCCAGTGGTGCCATCTTTGCGCAAAGAATGAATTCAACAAACTCTTCTCACATTTTCTGAGTCAACATATCGCAGGACTAGAGGAAGCTGCTCTTTATTAGATGCATAAGCAGCCTCGTCAGCACACATAGAAAAGTACTTTGCTAGCCTAACCTCCTGTAGAATTTTCTCTCTTATCCATTCACCAATGGCTGCAATCAGTTCATTTTGAATGATTGGGGCATGATATTGGGCATTTCTGGCTACAGAAGCAAAGTGGTATGTCAGAACTGCATCACCTGCTTCAACACTAAATTGAAGCAAGGCTAAACATTTTCCAGGATTTGCATCACTCCAAAGAGCCTCTCGGTGGCCACAGAGAGCTATGTTTTGCTTACCACAAAAAAATGATCATCTTGAGAATAGCCTTGAGAACTTCCCAATTCTTCTGAACTTGAGCAAATACTTGACTATGTAACTGTTGCTGTATGGAAAGCTGGCCTCTTTCCATTTGCCCAGGAAATGTAACAGTATCATCCATAGCTGCTCTGTGTGATTTCTGCAAGCTGTGTTCCTTGAGTGTTTGTTTTGTTTGCTCGAGTCAAATTAGTCATTGGAGAACGGTGACCAGCTGTCCAAGAATAGATCGATCCTTGGTGAAGAGTAAACAGCTCACAGAGAAGCCACCATTGCATGAAACATAGTAGCTCAACCAAGAGTACTCTTTTAACCAGGAGTTCTGGAAGGATCTAGACTTTGAGTACTCAATTTTAGTAGGGAACTTGAAGTCACACCCTGGTCTAAAGGCATTCTTCAGAAGCCAAAGCTTCTGGTCATTGCTAAGAATTCTGATGTCCTCAAGTTTATAGTTTCCTAAGCCAGCCCCAGGAGGACTTGCATGCACCCTGATAAACACCCTTGACCTGACACATTTCCCAGATGATATCATCAGGAGAGAGAGACTGAGTAGTACTTCCCTTTGATCTTGAACTCTGACTTTCTTAGGATCAGTAGCAGTGCTACTGTAAGACTCACTGCTTGACACTGACCCCCCAAATGACAGAATCGATATTTGCCTCTTGGCCATGTCACAGCTTTACTACAATCTCAAATACAGTGCACCCTCCTGGAATAGGGGCTGGGCTAAGGTAATCCTATAAGAGATTAGCACAAACTCACTAATATTGATGGGCTTACCAGTTCCAAGCAAATAAACAGCTGCTTGAGTACTGTACTAAAGGTTTTATGGTTTGTAGAAGTAAATTTATGAGCCTCAAGGGCTTAAATTTGCAATACAAGAGTACACTAGAGTACAAATTTATATGTAGGATCAGCAAGGTTTGATGCTAGCTGCAGCTGTCAAATGGCTTATGGGTGTGGCTTGTACTCAGGGGGGGTTTCTGGGCAACAGGAAACCCCCCCTAAATACGCCCATGGTTGTGGAGAATGAGTGAAGATAGGCTAGTGATAAAAGTTGTGGCACTGTTAATTGATTGTCCAGGTTGGTGGGCAGAGTTTTGAGGAAGTTTGGGGGGATGGAGCATTGGAGATAGTAGGCTCAAGTGCGACATGGAGGAATTGTGTAAGAGATGTTTATAAGGAAGAGTGGCGGGAAGAAGTAGGAGAGAAATCAAGTCTCAAGTGGTTGGTATAAGTTAGCCAAAGAAGAGTTTGGACAAGAAACATATGTATGTAAGAGGATCAGGGGAAGTGAGGCTGAGATTTAGGTTAAGGACGGCATCAGCAGGACTCTTGGTTGACAAGGTGAGATGTGGTATGTGCCGGGATGGTAGATGTGAGCTATGCGATGAAGGTGTTGTGGAAGATATTGTGCATTTCTTGTTGTACTATGAGGAGTTTGCTGGTGATCGAGAAAGATTGGTTGAGGGCATTGAAGGGTCTGAAGAGTGGGTGGTAAAATGCATAAATGAAGATGAAGAAGGGAGAGTAGGCCTAATGTTGGGTAGACCAGTGGCAGGGGTGAAGGAAGAGGTGTTGGATAGGGTCGACAGAATTGTAATGGGAAATGTGCTCAAATGGTGGGAGAAGAGGAAATACTTAATGTTTGGCACCTAGGGTCCTATGTATCTGGCACCCTCCCCCCCCATCATCACCCCCAAACAAACTCTTTGTAATTCATGTAATAATCATGTAATAATCATTAAAATAGTTAATTCATGTTTTTTCCTTCTAGTAGTTTATTGTTTGTATGTACTTAGTGATGACCTATCCCAAGGCTCAACAGAACAATTAAATTATCAATGTACGCGAGGACTGCACATTCCCAGTAGTGTGATACACAGAGTAAATATAATACTTAACAGGCTCAGCAGTATCAAGATTTACTCAAAGTTACAAGGCAGCCAAGCTGTAGCTGTAATAATATTTAGAGCAATAATTATGGTCCTTGATTTTTCTGACATTGGAAATTAGTGCTGTCATTAGTCAATCTCTGAAAAGTAATGAAAATCAATAATGAGTGAGTGAGTGAACAAACAAACAACAAAAAACGAATTAAACCAAAAAGGAAACAAATAAATAAAAGTGGATTCCACTCTATTCTTTTGAAAAACACAGGTTTCTTCCCTATATATCCGTAACGATACAGATAGATAGATTTAGCAGTGACGACCAATAAAAGCATGTTTACGCGCGCTTACGTCATTTCTTTTTGCGGGATAAAGTACGCCAAGAAAAGAAAGCCTACAGGTAACTTAGGGTACTACCTACAAATCGGACCAAGTAGCGAAGTTAGCAGACGAGAAAGTTGAGCAGCAGCGACTGAAACTTGATTCTTACCTTGTTGCTTACGACAGCAACAGCGCTTGTCAAACTTGGGCCGCTATACCAGGAATGTGGGTGTAGCTATTACATGCTGTAGCCTCGGGCAACCAAGTGTAAAAGACATCCACTGCAAAAAAGTATCTATTAATACCACAATGAATGAGCACAAACTGGAAACCTGGAATACTTCAAATTCATTATATAAATTGTTTCAGTGTTTCAGTGTTATTATTTACAGAACAAGAATTATGTTGCTCCATCTTGTTTGCAGGCTGCATGACTATAGGCTATATGTTTGTTTCCATTCTGATTACAGGCCATATTTGTCACCCCAGTATGTCAGTTCCATTCTTATTACAGGCCATATCTCTCAGTCCAGTATGTCAGTTTCACAGGCCATATATCTCAGTCCAGTATGTCAGTTTCCATTCTGATTACAGGCCATATCTGTCACTCCAGTACGTCAGTTTCCATTCTTATTAGAGGCCATATCTCTCGGTCCAGTATGTCAGTTTCACAGGCCATATATCTCGGTCTAGTATGTTAGTTTCCATACTTATTACAGGCCATATCTCTCAGTCCAGTTTGTCAGCTTCACAGGAGAAACCCGAAAAGCTAGTATGACCATTCAGTTGACTTCTCATTGAAACTAACTCTTCTCTGCAACCAGTGTGGGCATGATTGAGCTGTAGCTAACTTAAGTGTATATATTCCATTCTGATTGCTTAACCCTTTCACTGGCAGATTTACGGAGGACATTTTACAAAAATTGACACAATTTCACATAATCTTTTTTATAGAGGACCTGATGAAGACAAGTACCCAACAACTATATATCAGGTGATAGCTGATGCATGAAGGGACGTTATGTTAAATTTTTGTTGCTTAGCAACAAACCACAGAAATGTGAATATTGTTATAAGAGACAGGAAGTAAAATAAAAGGGTTTATATCGGGTTTATATCATCTCAATTTCATATTACACATGAAACCAGCAATGTTAGCTGGTCAACTTTGGGTCAACAACAACAACTGTTTGTAAAATAACCTCTCCTCCAACCATGTCTTCTCCTCTGCTGCTTCCTCATCCTCCTCCTCCAGCTCCATGAGTGAAACTACCTTCCCAGGAGAAATAGTTCTTATTATTATGCTAGTTACTAGGCTTTACTATACAAATCTTATCTATTCTTACCTTGGGGGAAGTCTCCATGACCATTGCCATCGTCTGAAGCTTCGCTTGGCAGAGTAGGGCGATCTATACTTTGAAAACTTGCTTCGTGGTCGGTGCCAACAGCTTCTGTTATAGCTACCATTATGTCCATAGCATCACTGTCAACTACGGCACTTCCCAGGTAAGCACAGGCACTTTCTTCCTCTCCTTCACTAACGTCAATCTCGGACAGGCCGAAGTCATCCTCAAATAGGAAGTCTAACGCTTCGTCTCTACTCTAAAGCAAGTCGCCATTTCTTCTTCGAGACCGGGAATTAACCGGAAGTGATGTTTGCTGGCATGTTTACTTCCCTTTCCTCATTCCGTATTTTCCTGATATTCAGGGGTATATTAGAGGCATGCTTTGGGCATATTCGTACAATTTTTGAAGTTAATACCGCGAACGGTTAATTTTTTATGAATTGTTTCGTCGCGGTTAATCCGTTTTCGCGACTTAAGTCGCTTATGCCAGTGAGAGGGTTAATTAATAACTTTTTTCCCATATTTTTTTGTTAACCTCCCACATTTACAGTTTTTCTAGGGAAATATGACCAAAAGTTCACTTTTGAGATAATGGTTACAAGACATATTTTACATTATAGTCCATAACATGACTACAAATAATGATATTATATCAAGTTGATAGGAACATACAATATGACAATGTGCCTATAAAACTGGAAACACACATGCCATGATAGGGTAAGGTCTGGGCATATTCCTTGGGTTGAAACTTATATTAGCTGTTGCAAATTCAAATAAGCAAAGCTCAATACAGTGTTGTAGTTGTGTTAGGTTAATAGTGGTGGATATGTTATATGCATTGAATAACAGAAAGTACTTTGTCATGTGATGCCTGTTATATACCTACACATTACTCTTCCTATATGTTTAGATCTCTATCCTGGAAAGAAAGCAAAGCGGTTTGAGTAGACTGAAAGCCTACCTACAGATGTAGCAGAGTCAAGATCTATGGAATGCAGAAACTTCATCTATCTCACTTTTGCTAGCTATTTAATTTTTTAACCTCCAGGATTCACCTAAGTTGAAGTTGACAGTGAGAAAGTATATATAGCAAATAGTAAAGTAGTCCCTGGGAGACCAAGACATATTGAATACCAAAGAAGAGCACTGACTGAGAAGGAGGACCTTTGGAAGGAAGAATATCATTTGAAGAACATCATTTGAATGTCTTTATAGAGAACAGTTATCCGCAAGCCTTCATCAACCTTTCGTCTGCAGATACACCTAAATGCAGAAAGGAAGATAAGTACACCAATATAGGCAATGAGGGGTCTAAAAGGAAGGATCTTATCAGCAGGGATGAGTTAAGACATCAGGAGGGTCTGGGAAGTTCAACATCAAAGTCGTTTTCAGATCGGGAAGAACTCTGAGGACACACCTGAGCAGAGTTTACCATCTAATATGAACTCATGCATTGTATACTGCATCCCTTGTAGCTGTGGGAAATACTACATAGGGAAGACCATCAGAAGACTGGAGACCAGGGTGGAAGAACATCAAGATGCCTGTAGAAAGTGTGCCAAAGAGAAGCCTGCAGTTGCTGAACATGCAAGGGATAATGGACATCCTATTTTGTGGGAGGAAACCACCATCTTGGACCAGGCCAGAAGACAGAAGGAACTGCAAGTGAAGGAGGCATTGCACATCAGCCTAGCACCAAAGTTTGAGAGGTTCAATCGAGACTGTGGAATGGACTTGCCTGGGCTGCTGGGGAGCCACTCTCAAGAGCCTGAACTGGAAGCCACGACCACCATAATTATTTTTAATTTTTATTTATTATTTGTTTGTTTGTTTGTGTTTGTGTTTGTTTGTGTTTTTTAATTTTTAATTAATTAATTAATTAGTTTGTTAGTTTGCTTCTTTGTTATTTATTTTCTGTCTGTTTGTTTGTTCACATGTGTGTGCCGGTGTCATGCCATATTACTCACACTGCATTATTCTCACTGCGGGAAGTGCGAAATATGGCATGCCAGCATGCCTTATTACCGCACATGCCACATTCCTCGACTTGCCGCCAAATTACTCCCCAGAAGGTGATTCTGCCACCTGATGATGGTAGTAAGCTACACAGCATCTGTGGTAGGGTTAGTAGGGGCCACACTGGACTTATTCAATAACTAGTACAGTCGGTTTGTTAGTTTAAAAAAATGTGCTTTTTTAAATATTTTTTTTCTGGGGCAAAAAAAAAATCTATTGCAAATACTTTTAAGAAAAACAGAATTATTAATGACAATGAAATAATAATTACAAGTTAGTGCTGAGGTAAAAAACCTGGCAGTTGAAGCACCTAGCAAATCTTAATGTTCGTTATTACATGGGATGCGCTATAACAGATTTTGGGGTGAGTGATATATACGGTAGATCAGAGTCAGCATACCAAAATAATTTACATAACTAAAAAGCTAATGGCAAGATGTAAATTTGAAAATCCAAAACTGATATATATATACAATAATCTGTTTTGCCTTGATATGGGCCATTACTAAGTACTTTCCTCTTCTCCTACCACTTGAACACATTTCCCATTACAATTACAATTCTGTCTCCTCTACCCAACACCTCTTCCTTCACCCCTGCTACTCACCTACCTACCCAACACCTCTTCCTTCACCCCTGCTACTCACCTACCTACCCAACATCTCTTCCTTTACCCCTGCTACTCACCTACCTACCCAACACCTCTTCCTCCACCCCTGCTACTCACCTTCCCAACACCTCTTCCTTCACCCCTGCTACTCACCTACCTACCCAACACCTCTTCTTGCACCCCTGCTACTCACCTACCCAACACCTCTTCTTTCACACCTGCTATATTTTGATCTACCCAACGTTAGGCCTACTCTCCATCATCTTCTCCATTCTACCATCCACTCCTCAGACCCTTCTATGCTCTCAACCATATCCAATAATCTTCCCCAGTCACCAGCAAACTCCCCACAGTACAACAAGAAGTGTACAATATCCACAACACCTACCTACATCTTCCACAATAATCAGAATAAGGCATGAAATTTGCAGTCGATTATCAGTGCAAAATTGCCACAGAACTCAATATTTATAGTTAGCAGGAGTTAGCTATGTAGGAGAAAGAGCGAGAAACACAATTATCATATTGTATCAATGATTGTATAGATGCAGGAAGCCTATGACCATGGAAATTGGGGCTCTTGGTCACTCAATCCAAGACCCTGGCTGGGTTTTAGAATCCTGCCCAAGCTCTTGAAGCATCAAATAATAGTTTATTGCAATTGTATGCTCCTGTGTAATGTTCAGAGCTAGAGATGTCAGCTCTGTCCATATTAATACTTATCAGTCACTATTATATATATTTTTTTATTACCATCCTTACCTTTTGTTGACCTTGCGCAAGCTCTGTGGGACTATGTCCCAAGTAGGGTGGGTACCTTGCTGATGACCCTCGTTCATTTCTGTTTCATCTGCTGGTTACATTCTAATTTCACTGAATTGTCTCTCTCTAATACCAAGTGTGAATTATTCTTTTATAGTGTTATTCTTATATATATATATAGCAATATAGCTTTTGCTGGAATAGTTATATGGCATATGATCGCACCTGTCACATTACTCCCATTTCGTCAAGTGTTGTGGTATATAGGAAAACCCATTCTAGCAAGTCATTATTCTCAGTGACAAATGACCATGAATTTCATACCTTGCCAAATAACTCACAGAATTCAAGAGATGTACTACATTATATATTTGTTGACAAGCTGATTGACTTATCTAATTACTCTTAATATTTTACAGGCCTCTGTCCTTGCATTGCTGACAATTCCATTCTTCATGTAAGTTTGCAATGGCTGATGGAGGAATGTTAGCACAAGATTGATCGAACCATTCCTTACATGAACAGCACTGTGCAACCATGAGGGCATGGTCATGGGGCTGCCTACATATGCAGATAAGTTGTATTCTTTTGTCCAACTTCTTGTAGGTTATAGTCTGTCCAATGGGAAAGCTAGAAATGTTCTTGTCTGGAAGGACCTTGCTGGGTGGTGTCACTGGTGTGGCATCTTTCTCTGGTCATAGGTTATGACCGATGGGATTAATCCCATTGCATAGAGCTGTTGCAATTGCAATAGCAAATAACTCACAATGCCTCCAGCCTGTCTCTGTATTTTTGGTTTCTCAATGGTAAGATGGTTCAACTAGACAAGGCCTTTCAGCGGATCCAATTCTGAATCAATGATAAGAACAGATATATTAAAGCATAAGGCGCATGTATTAAGGTGTAATATCAAATATTACTGTACATAGTCCTCAACTCCATTCAACCGACTTGAAGAAACATGTCAAATGAAAAAAGAAAAAAATCACTGGATTTTAGTAGACATAACTTAAACACAATGACTTATAGTATAAAATCAGTGACCTGTTGGAAACTTTGATAGGATGTAGATCTGGTGCAATGGTCTTAATCTTCTCCATTTTTTGGCATAGCTGACAAGTGCATATCTAAAAACACAATAAAATAACGATAGTTTCATGTAACATATTACGTTGTGAGCAAACCAGGATTCGAACAATTCACAGATTGCCCACACTAATCCTGGTCCACACATTGAGCAGGCAACTCATAAGATTGTCCACACAAACCATGGATCCATACTTTGAGGAAAAAATTATTAATGTCTGCTCAAAACATATATGTTGGAAACTATAGACTGTGTTGATTCAAAAGATGATCCACACTTCATACTTAGAACTTATTGACGAATTAATGTAAGAGAGGAATTAAATAGAGGAATACCAACGCCATGTATACATATATATATATAGCACATTTTTATAAATGGGTAGTGTCCAGGGTATCAATGCCTGTGGAACAGCCTCTTCTAACAGGGTAAAGTCGGGCATCAGTGCCTGCGGAACAGCCCATCCCAACAGGTTAGGGTCGGGTATCAATGCCTGTGAAACAGCCCATCCTAACAGGGTAGGGTCGGGTATCAATGCCTATGGAACAGCCCATCCTAACAGGGTAGGGTCAGGTATCAATGCCTGTGGAACAGCCCATCCTAACAGGGTAGGGTCAGGTATCAATGCCTGTGAAATAGCCCATCCTAACAGGGTAGGGTCAGGCATCAATGCCTGTGGAACAGCCCATCCTAACAGGGTAGGGCCGGATATCAATGCCTGTGAAACAGCCCATCCTAACAGGGTAGGGCCGGGTATCAATGCCTGTGAAACAGCCCATCCTAACAGGGTAGGGCCGGGTATCAATGCCTGTGAAACAGCCCATCCTAACAGGGTAGGGTCAGGTATCAATGCCTATGGAAAACAGCCCATCCTAACAGGGTAGGGCCGGGCATGCTGTGGAACAGCCCGTCATAACAGGGCAGGGTTTCCCAAAGAATTGCTAACATAGGCCACAAATAATGGCCCCCTACTTGCTGCTGTCGGGTTGGACATGAGGAGTATATACTTCTTGTCTACCATTCATGTGGTGGAACCTCCACTTGGGTCCACATGCACTGTGGAGAGGCACACAGCTACTGGTGCCCAGGAAGACAAGCCTTGCCCTCCCTGCTTACCTGATTACTATGCTACATGAGGGGAGTAGACCGCAATGACCCAATAGAGCAGTGCTGCAAACATAGAAAGTGTAGTGGAAAGCGGAAGCATGTCTTTTATTATTTAATTGAGTCTGCCGTTTTGAGCAGCTTCATCATGGAGGTGCACGTTAGGCCAGCTGAGTACACACAAGTGGCTGCTCAAAGAGCTACCTCACCTTTTGCCTTGAGCTTGCTGTTCAACTCATACACACATTTTCATCCTGGAAGTGCCCAGGACGTCCTCGGAGTGATGAGCATGCTTAGCATACCTGACTATACCATGACCTTGACCAGTGGTCAAGGCCAATAATTGTGTCGTGTGTGAGGGTACAAGGTGAAGGATGCAGCTTCCACAGTGTGGTAACAGACATGAGTCATTGACATTGTGCTCTACCTGCCAAGTTCACCTGTGCACAGATGATGAGCGCAGGTGCTTTGAGAAGTACCACAAGCATGTGAATTACTGCCAGTGACTACCAGTCCTGCCTATTTATGAAACGCCATGCACATACTTCCATGCTTTTTCTTCTGCAACAAAAAATAAAATGTCTCAACATTTTCATGGTGAGACACATGAAACTTGTAGTTATGACCATGTGCTAGTTGTGAGAACCCATGGGTAGCTGCAGTGCAGTGACAAGCCATGGACAGCTACAGTGCAGTGACAAGCCATGGACAGCTACAGTGCAGTGAGAACCCATGGACAGCTACAGTGCAGTGACAAGCTATAGTGCAGTGAGAACCCATGGACAGCTACAGTGCAGTGACAAGCCATGGGTAGCTGCAGTGCAGTGACAAGCCATGGACAGCTACAGTGCAGTGACAAGCCATGGACAGCTAACAGTGCAGTGAGAACCCATGGACAGCTACAGTGCAGTGACAAGCTATAGTGCAGTGAGAACCCATGGACAGCTACAGTGCAGTGACAAGCCATGGACAGCTACAGTGCAGTGACAAGCCATGGACAGCTACAGTGCAGTGACAAGCCATGGGTGCAGTGACAAGCCATGGACAGCTACAGTGCAGTGACAAGCCATGGACAGTTACAGTGCAGTGACAAGCCATGGACAGCTGCAGTGCAGTGACAAGCCATGGACAGCTACAGTGCAGTGACAAGTCATTGACAGCTACAGTGCAGTGACAAGCCATGGACAGCTACAGTGTAGTGACAAGCCATGGACAGCTACAGTGCAGTGAAAAGCCATGGACAGCTACAGTGCAGTGACAAGCCATGGGTAGCTGCAGTGCAGTGACAAGCCATGGACAGCTACAGTGCAGTGACAAGCCATGGACAGCTAACAGTGCAGTGAGAACCCATGGACAGCTACAGTGCAGTGACAAGCTATAGTGCAGTGAGAACCCATGGACAGCTACAGTGCAGTGACAAGCCATGGACAGCTACAGTGCAGTGACAAGCCATGGACAGCTACAGTGCAGTGACAAGCCATGGGTGCAGTGACAAGCCATGGACAGCTACAGTGCAGTGACAAGCCATGGACAGTTACAGTGCAGTGACAAGCCATGGACAGCTGCAGTGCAGTGACAAGCCATGGACAGCTACAGTGCAGTGACAAGTCATTGACAGCTACAGTGCAGTGACAAGCCATGGACAGCTACAGTGTAGTGACAAGCCATGGACAGCTACAGTGCAGTGAAAAGCCATGGACAGCTACAGTGCAGTGACAAGCCATGGACAGCTACAGTGCAGTGACAAGGCATGGACAGCTACAGTGCAGTGACAAGTCATGGACAGCTACAGTGCAGTGACAAGTCATGGACAGCTGCAATGCAGTGAAAAGCCATGGACAGCTACAGTGCAGTGACAAGCCATGGACAGTTACAGTGTAGTGACAAGCCATGAACAGCTACAGTGCAGTGACAAGCCATGGACAGTTACAGTGCAGTGACAAGCCATGGACAGCTACAGTGCAGTGACAAGCCATGGACAGTTACAGTGCAGTGACAAGTCATGGACAGCTACAGTGCAGTGACAAGCCATGGACAGCTACAGTGCAGTGACAAGCCATGGACAGCTACAGTGCAGTGACAAGCTACAGTGCAGTGACAAGCCATGGACAGTTGTATTGTAATGACAAGCCATAGTTGCAGTGCAGTGACTGAGATATCCATGGGTCACCATAAAACTACCGTTTGTCAAGCTGGGTCACTGCACTGCAACCATTACAATACAACTGTCCATGGCTTGTCAGTAAACAACAAAATGGGCACTTAAAACTGAGCGACTACATACCAGCGAGGGTACAGAGCATATGCATAATATGAAAACCGTGATTGTTATTTGTTTGTCCATTGTTTCTGCAACTGTGTGCATGAGAGCTAGAGACTTAGCCTCCCAACCTTCAGGAGTTCTGGCAGAGCACACTCTAAACAGTGTAGTTTGAGGTCATCATACATATACGGAGATTTGGTGATGAAGTGTGGAGAGAAAGGAGGGTGGGCTTTGGATGAGCAGGTGGGTGAGCTTAATAAATAGATCTCAACATCAATAGCTAAGTAGACACTCAACAAAAAACAGGTACCATATATTTATCAACCAGTTTTTACGATATTACAACATTATGTATTAATATAATTATCACTATTACAAATATTTACCCAACTAGAAATATCCTTTGCCATAGTGGTCCAATAATAGTCCTGTGTAAGATGTGCTAAGGTACGCTTCTGGCCTTGATGTGCACCATTGATGTCATGGGCCTCACACAAAACCTTCTGCTGCTCATCGATTGAGAATAGGACCAAGCATTTAACCTTCTCATTGGGATGGGTTTTTTGCTGGTTGTGCATAGAACATTCTTTCAACTATAGACCAAATAGCCATGACAAGTTGTGTGTCATGTACATTATTGCAGAGACAAGATACCTAAAAAAAAATTAAATTTCACTTGAAAGAAATCTGCCAAGTTCTATGAAATCATGTGTACAACACAAACTGTGCTCTAAATCAGTAAAGCAATGGTTTATGTAGGCCAAATTTGTCGTGGAGAATATAGAGTATTCAGTGGAGGCTTATGAAATTAATGTCCACATGACAACCACAATTTGAACCAGTAAAGTAAAACAACACAAGCAGGTGGTGAATTATTTACATGCCAATGACAATAAAACTGATGCGCTCTTCCGAATACCACTGCGTTCTCTAACCACTGTGTCACAGCTATATGCACCATTCTGTAAATAGTACTCAACCTTCCGCAGGAACACACGTGGGTTTTTCTCTGTTCGCATCATAACTGACCTGAAAATTCAAATATCAACCTTTTAGCAGATAAATTGTGGTACATTGTACACATCAAGTAATATGGTTTCATTAGTATGAAGACACACAAAACACTCATTCCTGTGATAGGTAGAGTCTCCTGAACACCATTTCAACATTATTGGCTAAGTATTTGCGGTACATCCTGTATATATCTTTGTTTTCCTTATAATGATAGAAATACCTCTTATGATACAAATACTCTTATGATACAAATATCATTTATACATGAAGGTAGCCTTAATAACACCCATCAAAACAAGAATTACCAAATTCAAATGAGGTTCACCTCAATGCAGTTGTGGTGTTTCTATGGCAACCATAATGTTGGTCAATACAAATGCTATCACATGTTGTACGGTTGCTAGGGAGTTTTACGAAGTATTCCAGAGATACCAAGGCATATCGTTGTTTATTTAGTTTTTGAAATAATGTCACCAGTGAAGAGTTAGCAATATGGCAACGGTTTTCCGACCTGCGTGGGCGGAAGGGAATAAGGGCCTGCACATGTGCAGTTCGGTGAAGTGCGAGTAATATGGCAAGTGAGGGATTTGGTACAACACCGGTATATAGCACGTGATGATAGCTAGCAAGCAGTATAGCAGGCTCATGCTTGTTTGCGAGTGCCTGATGAAAGCTAGAGCATCTAGTCAAAATGACGAGAGAATACAATTTTAAGTTGATTATTGAGGAAGTTATTTTATTATTATTTTAAATTTATTTTATTTTTTATTATAATTTTTTTTGCTATTATTATTACATTTTCGGTTCACATGCTAGTTGACTAGTCGCAAGCACCAGGGTGTGGTATGTAATACATGGTGGATATATAGGTATATTATGAGCTCATGTGAGTCTTAGGGCTAGAACATCTAGTCGAAAAGTTGAGGAGTGAATCTCAAGTTGATTATTGAAAAGGGTTATTAAAGCTGGTATTTTATTATAGTTTGTCAGCTTTTGTTTAAAAGCTAGAGTTGCTATTATTATACCTTGACCATTCCATGGCTGGTGGTACTCTACTGGGTCCAGTATATAGCAACTCGATGCCCAGAAATCCTGTCTGGTGAAGCTACACCCACACAGAGTTGGTGGATATGCGTCATCGTATGAATCCCTGTGACGCCACCTCAACTGCTGTGTCTCGTAATGGCATGAACATTGAACATTACTAGTGGCTTATTCTCATCTTTCAAATTTTACAGAAAATAATCTCTACAATCTAAACAAATTATAAGCACTTTGGTGAACAATATACACAGCTGGACACATGACAAGAAGAGAAATGTCGCCAGCTGTCTTTAACCAATGGGACCTCAGACTTCATTTGTGTTTTGTATACCAATTAACTAATTAAAAGGATCCAGAGCAATTCCAGATATGCTAAGATGCCTGTGCAGTCTTATATAGAAGGGAAGCAAGCAACTGCATTAATTAACATGAAGAAGCGATTTGTCACCGATTTGTGGGCCTAAAGCACATATTTTTCACGCACAAACTTTCACGAATGGAAGACACCAACAATGTGGTGTGGGCAGATTGGGACTCTATTGGCACAGAGAGCACTTGCTCTCAATAATGTAACTAATGTAACCAAGAACCTTGGAAAAAGATGTCCCTCAAGTCTGAAGGGGGCGTAACCTCTGGCCCTGCTTACAAAGTAGCAAGGGAAAACCCCCTCTATCCATACAAACTAGAATAAGAGCCTTTTGTCACTTGATACTAGATAATCAAGAATCAATTTGCAGGTCAATTATATTCCTAAAGCACGTATTATTTTTCTGCATCTTCTTTGTGATGAAAAAAGAAAGCAGAGAGCAATCTTACTTTTAATTTGCAGCGATTTAGTTTGCAGAGTAATTTATGTGAACCGAGTGGTAGAGTGCATAACTAATTATCTTTTCCCCCTTGCAGGGATGGCACTAGAGTAAAGGAGAATGAAATAGCAGTCTTCAAGTGCACCTACACTTGCAAGGCAGTCAGCATGCACTCCTAGAGGTATTTTTACATTCACTTTAACTTAGTCATTGTCACTTCCGTTTGTCGAGCTTGCTTCTGGAAAGTAACACTGCATACATCTGCAAATGTGGTATGTAATATACAATAATTGTAACCACAGGCAATATGAATATGTAATGCAAGCTTGCTAAAAAATATTTTTTTGTGTGTGTGATGACCAAAGATTCAGAATCATTCGTTTCATATTAAATCACAAATCAATGATATAATCTGCGTAAATGTGCACAAACTTGAATTAACTTGAATTAACTAAATATAAAGTGGTGCAATGACATAAAAAAAGGCATTATTAACTTCAAGTTATCTACTTATACATACACGGGGCCAACAAACAGTCAATGAGTTTGTATGCAGGTGATGATCATGTACTCTCTGCCACCATAATGGAGACTACGCTACAATATCGTAGATAATCCTGTCATGCTTCAAGCCAACAGGCGCGCGGTATCATCAGCATCCAGGCTGCTACTGCTGCTAGTACGATCAGGAGAGTGGATGCCAGAGGCACGGGCACGGGAATAGGCAGGGGGCGGTGCCACATCATCAGGCATTGGAGCGCTGGGAGAAGCTGGGGGGGCTACATCATAATACGGAGCCGAGGGTCGAACTTGGGCAGTGTTTTCCTGAGTAGATGTGCTGCGGTCAGGTGGGATCTGAGCTGGACTCGATGCATTGGGAGGATTAGCTTGACCACCACCAGCTTTGGCGTTCACCTTGACCGACTTGTCCTTTCCCGTAATCGCTTGGTCATAGGTTGGGGGCATGTTGGGATCGTGGGGACGTCCATTTTCTCTGGGTCGCACTGTCACTGTGCGGGTCACCTGTCGAGGAGGCAAACCATTTTCGTTGATCACGTACGCCGTGCGCTGGGTGTACCCCTCTGGGCCCAAACTGCGCTCAATACCTATTATTCTTGTGCTGTCATTTGTTGTTGTTAAGGAGAGGGTAAGATGAAGAGAGAGAGAGAGACGAGAGAGAAGGAATGTGCGAGAGAGGTAATAATAAATGTTAGCAAGTATGAAAAGATATGGACACAAAATGAATATTTACAGGCCACAGTATATAGCAGCCTCAAATTTTACCCTCCATTTCAGGGGTGTAACTTCTATACCGAATGTGTCTATTATGCTGGAATATAAGTCGCAGTAACTGTCTCAAGTGGAGCACGTGATCTCGTACTATAGTTAAATGTTACTCCCACTTTTGTGTGCAATGTCTGGAACTAAGCATATATATTAGCTACACTGCAGCTTTTAAGCTCATTTGCAGGGAAGTCTGGGAATAAAAGAGCCGAAAGGAAGTACAGAGGAAGCTAGTGAAACTGAAGAAAGAAGATCAAAATTGAGTTAAGGTCAGAGCAGATCATGCTCCTGCATGTTTGTATTTAGTATGCAACTTATATTCCAGCTAATGTTAGATAACGTGGGGGAAGCGACTTATACTTTGGCAACTACGGCAGTTTGTATAAATGCCAACAGAGAAAGTTAATAGCAAACTGCTACAGTTCCCGTCCTCCACACATGTAAAGAGGAACAGAGCCCATCTTTAAAAGCCAACAATGCTGCACAATAATTCTGAAGGGTTGATAGGTTAGAGCGGACTATCCATCGCCCTCTTAGACGCAATACTATGGAACAGGATGCAAGAACTCTGCACCAAGCAACAGGAGTGATGTATTGAGTTTCTAATTCCCTCCACACACCACCCTTTCCAGGAATGCATGACAATGACCAATTATTCTGCACTCGCAAGATAAAATACACACACCATATTTCCTTGATTAGTTTGTGCCCTTGGTTAGAATGTGCCCTCGATTACAGTCGCACCAGCAGGAAGTATGAAAGCTCCAGAGAAATTGCTCTGTCTGGAGTGAGTGGAGAAAGTTGGCAGATTCACCACTGAAGTGATAATTAACAAAAATTGCAATTTCAGGGACAGATAGGTCACAAGATGACAGCATCCACTGTTCAGAGCCTGGACAAGTGGCTGCAGGAAATATTGCCAGTGAGAAAGCCAAACTCCACAGAAAACAGAAAAGAGGTGGGAAAGTCGACGATGAAAATTCCTTCGCAAGCGACAAAGCTGACTAAGAAGAAGAGAGGACGGAACTACAAGAGAGAATGGTAGCTAACGAACACTGTAGTTCTCGATGAAGGCTAGAGCATCTAGCCCTTCGATTATCGAGAAAGTCATTGATCTACACTGTGTATGATAGTTCATTGAGAATTATCACCTGTTCAAGCTTGAGTGATCTCATGCAGCTATTGTCCGCATGCTTGTTAGTCATAATGTTCAAATAATAAAGGGTGCCCTCGATTAGTACGCACAGCTAGGCAGTCATGAGAATGTGTGTGTTCTAATCAAGGAAATACAGTGTATATATATGTGATAGGATCTGAGAAGAGGGCCCACTTCGCCAAAAACAAAAAATATATGCGTTATTGGCATGAGGCAAAGTGCTTTTGCCAACTGCTTGCTAGGATGGAAGGAAGCGCTTTTTGGCCTTGAAACTTTGCAGAAAGATGGAGCAATGACCCATGATGCCTCTGAGGTAATTTAATTCATAACCTTGGTAGCTATTTCAGGTCCTAGTGCATTATCAGTTTGGGGGCGAAGTGGGCCCTTTTCTCAGATCGTTTCACATATATATATATACACTAGTGCTTTGAAAATAATGATACATTGTGTGAAACAATCGCACAACCATTTACGATGAAATGATGTCACACACTGAACAGATTAGTGGAAAACCACTGGTCTAATTAGTGTTGCAGTGCTTGCAAGAATTGCTCACCAGACATCAAGTATTTCGCACCTGCTCTACCCACTCGATCAAACATCAAAGCTTCCAGAGATCACAAATCGCTGCTTGTTTCAGGGGCAAAATTGCTTGATCATAATGACGCCTCTTAGCAATGGTGGCCACTCCTTTTCTTTGCGTGAGAATGTTTAGGTGGTACGCTGACATGCAGTTAGTTAAAGGCAAAGTTAAGTAAAGTATTCACTGCCTGTTACCATTACATTTACTTTCCATAAAGGCAGTTATATATTCCCAAACAGCATTGGCGTACACAGCAGAGATGACGCCGAGTCTGGCTCAAGTCTGGGAAGCATGTGTGGAGCTAGCGGCGGCATGGAGTCTGCTTTAGCCTGATGACCTTACGGTGGACAGATCTTCAACACACTCAGCTCATTACCCAGACAGTTTTAACATTTCCAACATGGAACCTTGTGTCATAATTTGAAGAGTGTAACAGTAATGCACAGAATACAGAGCGATTGATTGTGAAAGGTTCCCTACCTGGATTTGAAGTGTGAAACGTCCAAGTTACGTGTTTTTTTTAAACCAACGTGCTGTATCCCACATGCAAATATGGAATGGGAAGGTGGGAGCTTTGTTGGTATTCCCATGCTACATACATTCACACTAGGATGACAACCGGGAAAACACACATACGTTGATGATACGTGGTGTGGATGGTTCACGATCAGCACTCTCTCACGCCTCCTCTGGTAGAGCCATATCCTCCAGCAGATGAGGCAGATCTTCAGGATGACCACCACAACCACCACAGGGATGATGATAAAGTACACGTCACCTACAACAATAAGAGGTCACTGACAAATGCACTCACAGACAATTCAGGAGCAGTTTTTTTTAACATAAATTATATTGGAAGACTGCTAGCAAATTACTCTCTCCTCTATTGACTATATATGCAGCCAGTTCTCTCTCCTCTATTGACTATGCAGCCAGTTCTTTCCTCTTCTGTGTATGAGGCAATATCTCCTCTACAGACTATGCGCTAGTTTTCTCTTCTATTATCTACTATGGAGCTAGTTCTCTCTTCTCTACTGCCGTGCAGCCAGTTCTCTCTCCTCTACTGACTATGCGGCCAGTTCTCTCTCCTCTACTGACTGTGCAGCCAGTTCTCTCTCCTCTACTGACTATGTAGCTAGTTCTCTCTCCTCTACTGACTATGCAGCCAGTTCTCTCTCCTCTACTGACTGTGCAGCCAGTTCTCTCTCCTCTACTGACTGTGCAACCAGTTCTCTCTCCTCTACTGACTATGCAGCCAGTTCTCTCTCCTCTACTGACTATGCAGCCAGTTCTTTCCTCTTCTGTGTATGAGGCAATATCTCCTCTACAGACTATGCGCTAGTTTTCTCTTCTATTATCTACTATGGAGCTAGTTCTCTCTTCTCTACTGCCGTGCAGCCAGTTCTCTCTCCTCTACTGATTATGCGGCCAGTTATCTCTCCTCTACTGACTGTGCAGCCAGTTCTCTCTCCTCTACTGACTATGCAGCTAGTTCTCTCTCCTCTACTGACTATGCAGCAGGTTCTCTCTCCTCTACTGACTGTGCAACCAGTTCTCTCTCTTCTACTGGCTATGCAGCCAGTTCTCTCTCCTCTACTGACTGTGCAGCCAGTTCTCTCTCTTGTACTGACTATGCAGCCAGTTCTCTCTCCTCTACTGACTATGCAGCCAGTTCTCTCTCCTCTACTGACTATGCAGCCAGTTCTCTCTCCTCTACTGACTATGCAGCCAATTCTCTCTCGTCTACTGACTGTGCAGCCAGTTCTCTCTCTTCTACTGACTATGCAGCCAGTTCTCTCGTCTACTGAATATGCAGCCAGTTCTCTCTCCTCTACTGACTATGCAACCAGTTCTCTCTCCTCTACTGACTATGCAGCCAGTTCTCTTTCCTCTACTGACTATGCAGCCAGTTCTCTCTCCTCTACTGACTATCCAGCCAGTTCTCTCTCGTTTACTGACTGTGGAGCAGGTTCTCTCTTGGTAGTCTTTGGTGATACCTCGAGCCTCCTCCATGCATGCAGTGGATAACGGAGTCGAGCAAATATGACATGTCCTCCTCTATGTGGATGTGCTTACGTACGTGAGAAACAGGTTGAGGAGGGAGTCCAGAGACGGGAATAATGGCCAAGGGAAAAATATTGGGACTATAGCCTATTCACATGCTTTATGGGTGACATAGTGAAGACATACATAACCAGCCAGTGAGGGGGAGGGGCATACTATTAACATACAAAGTACGACTAGGAATGGGTGTGGCCATAGAGGGTGGGGCCAAACTATAGTCAACTGTGTGTATGTGTGGTTGATGTGTGCACGCATCATGCACAGTCAACGATTTGTACCATCTATGCAGAGTCTTCCATATCCCTAGCCCATAGCTGAGACTTAAAACTAATAATAATTTATTTACTTTTTATTTGGCGGCAGACTACTAAATTCAAAATGTGTATCAAACCAATAACCAATATGCAATGTCATCAATGGCTCAGTCCTTACTTAGGGCTAAGGATCAAGGCTAGGGAAAAATATCTACTGCAGATATGTAGTATATATCGCACACATTGGCTGTCACTATTTAGAATATATACCGTGGAGACTATATAGCACACAATAAAGGCGATGAGAACAGTACATACTCCATTCATAAAATACTCAAATCCTATAAATATTATATTTAATAATATTGCATTGATCTGTGAAAAGAACAAGATTGTACCCTAAACCACAAATATTTAGAGGACCTTTACATTTTAAAATTAATGCATCACCAAATATAATAACGTTGGTGTAAAGAGGTAAAGGGTGAAATTCGTATTGTGGTCTACATGGATACATTCTTGTTACTTGCTTTTTTTTTTTGACTAGTCATAAAGACATATATTAAATTTTTTTTGTCTTGCTTCTATTTAATGTTTCCTCTCTATTAAATCCGAGGGTGTCCTTCAAGAACTCTGTAATAGGTACTCAGTATGACTCCAGAACTATAACCAGTGACAGCAGATGCCATGTTCATTACATACACACACATATACTGACACACACACACACACACAGATCGATGTTCAAAGCAGGCTGCTAGTTAGTGCTTTCAACATAAGAGAATGCTTTTCATTAAACAACGGCTGCTAGCTGGTAAATCGGCTCGACTCAATATTGCACACACGAGCATGATAATTATGCTGACAATCATTACGGATTATTTATTAGTTCAAGAAATCACTAATTGGTAGTAAATTGGTATGACAGGACCTAAGACACTCTCGAGGTATGTAGAGTGGCAGAAAAAGAGTTGAAGATGAATTTGATGCTTTAAATTTGTTTTAGATCTGCCAACAACAGGCTTCAGCAATTAATTGGCCATTACCACCTTCACAAAATTGCATACTTCAAGATGAACAAGCAATTGCCACACTCAACTTCAGTTATTCTAAGTCGCTACACGCAGGACATTTTCAGTCTTCTTGTGCTAGTGGATATAGATGCATGGACCTATATGGATGTTGGCTGAACTCTGCACTACGTCCACACGTGGGAATGGTATGCTCATTTTGCACCTTTGAATTCTAGGCCTTTTAGGTCTTTACATTAGTGCTTGTGGCAAATTCCGCAGTGTCATTGCATTCAATATGCATGGGTGTGTGTGTGTGTGTGCAGAGCTCTACAGGGACACCAACATCACACTGGGTTGGCATTTATGGAAACACATACTGGGTTGAAGCAGGTTAAAGTAGGTTGACATAGCTCTATAGGGACTTGCACTGAACCAACATCACACTGGGTTGAGGCAGGTTGAAGTAGGTTGACATAGCTCTACAGGGACATGCACTGGACCAATATCATACTGGGTTGAGGCAGGTTGAAGTAGGTTGACATAGCTCTATAGGGACATGCACTGGACCAATATCATACTGGGTTGAGGCAGGTTGAAGTAGGTTGACATAGCTCTATAGGCACATGCACTGGACCAATATTATACTGGGTTGAGGCAGGTTGAAGCAGGGTAACTCTCATGAGTATCTGATCAGAATGTTCCACCCATCAACATAACCAGTGCATTGGGGAGGGATCTCCAATACTGACACAGTGTCCAGCATCACCAGTTTAAACGTGATTCAAGAATGTGTAACCAGGGTATGAGGTGGGGCATACCTTTGGTGTCCTGATATGTCTACTATCGCTACTTTACTCAAAGAGCTGGTATACTTGCTCAAAGAGTGTGACCATGCTGGAACGCTTACAGAATTCGTACACAACCAACCTCCCCCCCCCCCCCCCCCCCCCCCAAAAGGGGGTGGAGGGGAAAGTCTTGAAGGAGATTGATTGTGCTTCTTGCCCCTGCCCTCAATGGCCTGCAGGCTGTCTGTAACAGTAGCATACTGGCTTCAGAAAGTGCAGCTAGTATGTTGATGCAATTATCATGTAAGTAAAATGATTGGTTCAGGAATAATAAGAAACTGGAGTGTCTCGACCAAGGGGTCAAAAGTCTCATCTTCATATTTTCCGTGAGAACACATCACAAGAATCTGAAGCCAGTAATTTAGAACATCTAACCTATGAAACAGCTCAAGCAATGCATGGCTGCATGAAGACTGGGAAGTGTCACACCTCTGTATTAAATATCAACAGCCTCCCTTGCCAATACACGTTGCTTGCTGCAGTGGACATGTTTACCCACAGGATGTGATGTACGTAAGTGCACAGTGGAGTGTGCTTCATTAGTCACTGCAGCAACATAACTCTGTTTGATGTCCACACATGCACACACACATCACGCACACAAACAAATAATTTGTTGGCCATTTTTTTTAAGAACACCCCAAAACCAAAGCTTACTTTCCTGACTTTATTAAGATTGTTCCTTCAACAATATACTGGGCAGGTGCAGGTAAAAAAAAAATCTGCAGATATGCTCTATTTATTATATTTTTGTGAGCGTGGCTGGAGTTGGCACTGATGCTGTGAAGTAGCCGATGACTGCAGTTGGTGCTGCTGGACCTGCCAACACACCAACCATGTGTCAGACGGTCAGACTCCCTCCCCAAGGCATGCCATGCTTTGCAGTCCATCCTCACACTCAACACTCAAGTGCCGAATTCTCATGCTATTCCTTGCCCCATTCCAGACAGAACGCAGAACGTGCTCGGGATCCCTGGACATCTACTGTGTTGTGATGAGGTGAGCCTGACATGTCCAGCTGGGAAAGTAGTACGGTTGAGGGGTCATGCATGGTGAATGCTTGCAAAAGAATGTTAATTCTTGCCACTGTTGGAGAGAGCTTAGCAGAACGCAGAACCCGACAAGGCTCATAACAGTCGGGAACACCTCAAGTTCAGGAAAGACAGTCACAGGAGTGGATAATATGGTGAGTGGGCCTCACACCTGCTGGCACTCCAACCTTGGCAGCTCTAACGCAAGATCAAGTGTCCTTAAAACCGGTACACTTTAGATAGCCTACATGTATATAGTCATACATGTATATAGAAGCTCTCTCCTGACAAGTCCTCTTCCTGTCACAATGCCGCTGACGTCTATCATTGCATTAGCATCCTCTCTCTTGCAATGTTGATTTTGTCTGATGCTGCTCAAAAGTTTCCTGCTCTCTCCTTGCACGCTCAGTATCTCTACATGCATCGTTCGCTTCTCAGAGTCCATATCATCTCTCCCTGTCTGGAATTTCATGTCTCTGTTTCTATATTAACATAGATGGTGCAATGTCTTTCTCCTAGCCATTGCTCCTGCTGGTCTGGGCTCCCTCCTCAATCTGTTTCCCCCGCACATCTTCCAGTAGATTAGCTGTACTGTGCAGAGCCAATAGAACTTTGCTGGCTCCTCCAGCTCCGAGACTCCACGTTGGCAAGTAATGTGACAGAACACTGGTACACGTAGATGTTCCTTATGCACCAGCAGCATTGCGGCCACCCTAACTTCCATATCTGCGATGACACTGCATTCACCTCCTCCCCTCCCTGCCTAAAACCCTTCCCCCACCACACAGTAAATGGTTCCAAGGGATGCCTTCAGGTAAAATAATAATAAAATAAATAAATAAAACAATAAATAATAATAATAATAAATAAATAATAAATAAATAATAATAATAATAACAATAACAACAATAAATGTAATAATAATAATAACAATAACAATAACAATAACAATAATAATAAAATCTTGTTTGAAGTACTGACATATATTCTATATTGGTTTGGCCCCTTATATTTAAATGATGGACAAAAACAACAACAAAATATATATCTCAGTTAAAACTCATTTGGCCGCTTGCTAGTACGAGTACCTTAAACGGTAGATTTTTTACCCCCAAAACATGTGCCTCAAATGCTTCGCAAAGGTAATGAACTGGCAACTCGCCCCCAAGAACCATAAAAATTGTGAAGTTCTAGGACAATACGTCCATTTATCACAATTTTACTCCAGAAGACTCCACACTGTACAATAATTTGCAATAACTCTTGTTGATTCAGCACTTGGTGTTTAGGAAAAACACCCAAAAATTGGTAAAAGATCTATGGTATCATGAACATGCTTAACTAGCACAGACCTTCAACAAAACCTTATGATGCACATGTCTACGTGTAGATAAGAATGTGCAGGTGGTATGTGTGTCTACTTCAGTAATAAACATGGCATTTAATAACATCCGTGATTAGTTAGTTATGGTGTTATGCAGAGTGGCTTCTTGTGGGAAGCTGCTTGACTATTAAGAGAATTAGAAACAAAAATGGCAGAAAGAAATGAAAGACCAATGTAGACCACAAAAATGACCCTTCCCTTTACCTACTAGTATTATAATTTTTTTGGTTTCATTATAAATGTGTCCTGCAAATAGATAAATGGCCCAGACTCCTTGACATATGTACTCACATTGCCAGCTAGAGGTGATATCAACTGTGCGACATGAGTTTAGAAAGATTATATGACGGTGCATGTATACAAGACACAATTAACCTAAGGGGAACCCCAGGTTTATGTTCCTAGGGGGGGGGGGGGGGAGACGGTACGAGTTTCTTTTTTTATTACAAATATATAATTTTTTGTCTTGTGTGGTGTGTGTACATATATATAGTCACCTCCAATAATATGTCTTGGCAGTTTGGAGCTGTTTAGACAAAAATGAAGTACATTTGGCAGGCTGTCCTTGAAAATCCAGCAATGATATTGCTCTTAAACTCCATAAGATTTGTGTCCTACATTAACAACTTTAGAGGTGACCCCGGTACTATGCAGTCCTTACGTAATTGTTTCAGTGTTGTTATTTCTTTCAAGGAACAGGAAATCTTATCTTTTATAGTTGCTCAGTACTCTCTGCGGGCCACATCTCCAAGTCCAGTATGCCAGTTTCCAAGAAGAACCCAGGAAAGCTAGTGTGAGATAGCTAGACATCCAGTTCAGTAAAAAATAAAATAATTAGTAATGAAAATTTTTGTGTTAAAAAAGAAGAAGAAGAAGGAAAAAAAAGATATATAGTTAGTTACCTATGAAATTTCACTTTCCTTCTCAAAACGCCGAGTGATCCACTGATGATCTCAACAAACACACTCACACATGGTAAAAGAAGAGTCTGGCTAAATGCCTTGGAATTTTTCTTAATCCATGACATCATCTATGCATGACCTCCGAGTTTGACCAAAGAAAAATGATATCCACTTACCAACCACGTAAAACTTCTTATGAGAATAAATGTCATTGGACCGTGCAGGGACGTGTATGTCGTCACTTTCGAGCTTGTTGCATTTCCATGTACTGTTTTTAGCATCATGACAATGCAAATGGACATGTGATCCCAAACTCCATTTTCATTGGTGCGATAAAATGCCATGAAAATCATGCCAAACCTGAACAAAATGCTGTGCCTGACCACACCCCTTTTGACCATATGCATACTTAATTTTCCCCCCTCCCTTTCTGGTGGGAGAATATCTTTTAGCCAACATGCATGACCTGTTACTCATGTCTTATCACCTAATGAAAACACTTATCCCGTGGAGTCAGATACCAATATCAACTGGTGAGCACTCTACTGTCAGGAGCCAGAATTGGAGAGAATTCAGGCCTTCAAGATTTTGAGGTACTAACTTTGGCTGCAGATAACTTTGCCAAAGTTATAGATGTGCAACATTTTTTTTGTATCAAAAGAGAGCACAAAGAGAGCACACAGAGAAATCTATCCTTTGAGCTATAATCTAGTCCATACAGCGAGGTGTGCAGAATCTATATATACTGCTCTAAAATTGTAACCCCCCCCCCCCCCCCAAAATGGTTTAGTCCTTAGCCAAACTATTACTAGAAATCAAGTGACCTCTGTCTGACCTTGCTAATGTACCACTCAATGCTGGGCAATCACATGGTTTCCTACGGCTCCTCCCTAGATGTGTAGCTTACTTGCAGCTGCTGCCTGATCACCATTAGCTTCCACCTCTATGCCAGAACAAAACTGACCAGTATGCGCCATGGTGGCTTCAAAAGCAATACACACACTTATAAATTATGCACATACTGTATATTAATTGGGGATTATTCCTAACAATCTCATTACATCACTTCCTGTAGTGTACTAGACACCTCCTGTAGTACACTAGACACCTCCAGGAAGTGCTGTATGCGATAGCTGCTTTAAAACATCACTTCCTATAATATTGGTTTGACCCAAACTTAGAAATGGCAGATGCCAAACACACCCACAAACAAGCTTATACCTCGGCTAAACTCCCTCCCACAGCTTGTTAGCAGTCTAACAGCTGATTCTAGCTCCCAAAATATTCCCAGCATGCTTTGAATCCTTTTATAATGTAGTAAACCACCAGCCCCCAAACAACAAGGAAATAATGGTAAAAGGTCATCAACACAATAAACACATTTGTGGGTGCAATATTGAGCAGCAGCTGCACATTTTAGCTACAAAGAGGTGAAGAGTCAGTTGGTTTGCTGAAAAGCTTACCTTTTGAATAGCACAGACATCCAACAAAACCAGCTAAACCACTTTGATGTGTGTGTGTGTGTGTGCGTGCATCCGTGAATGTGTGTGTGTAAGTGTATGCACACTAATGACACAGGAAGCAAGAAGCTACCAATGTAGACCACATTGATATTTCCTTTGACCTTGTAATACCAAATATAACATATTCATTACTTTAAAAGGTGAGAGGTCCTATAATGTGGTTTACACTTGGCAAATTCTTTCTCCCTTTCCGGTCAGTCCAATACATGTCATTTGTTTATACATGCGTGTACTTTTTGGGGGGCAATACAATTGTAGGTACAACTACACCAAAGTTACATTCACCACATGGGGCGACCTCAATATACTATGAACTATGGGTAGATGACTCTCCCACTTGGTCATGTCAGCTCTACACAACATTTCTGCTCAGGTCCCTGAGAGACGTCCACTATTGCCACAGTATTTTCTAGGATACCCTGGGATTCTCTGGGATACTTGGAACTATCCGGTGGATATCTGAGTATACTACATAGGATACCCTTGGATACTTGGAACTATCAGGTGGATATCTGAGTATACTGCATAGGATACCAGAGCAAGGTTTAATGTTGGTAGTCCTAGCATAATAAGGTCATTTTCTAATATTGGTCAGTCATATACTTCTACTAAATGTTGGTATACTTGCAATAATAATAGTATGATTCATAAAAACAAAAACAAATGATAATACAGCATAGTTAAGACAAAACTGTCTCTGCATGTTCTCCATCCAGTAATCCCAGTCTTCTAAAGGAAGATTGTCACCAGACTCACTACTTCTGTCTGACTCATTCTCTTCATCTTCATTCACTACCAATGCTGAGGTGCTTGGTGTAGCAGTAGCAGGCTTTCTTCCTGTACTTCCTCCTTGGCCACTGGTTTGGTCTAGTTGTACTTTCCCACCATAACTCAATGCTACTATCAGCATTGAAATCATTTGTACCTAGCTCAGCTGTTTCCTACAATCACCTAGTTTCCTACAATCAGCAGACCTCAGCCTAGTACATTGCAATTAGCCTAGGGGATACAATTAGCCAAGGGCACACACTGCATGCTATTAGCTAACCATGTTTTCCCCCCCTCCTTTTTCTTTTTCCACAACACTAAGTGAATTTTACTTCCTGGTAACCACTGCAGCTGCAACACTAAGCAGCTGACTAGTAGCCACTTAGCTTGTTATTTGCTGTTAGGACCACCTGGCGGACCAAGTAGTGATTTGGTCAGACAAATTGGTGAATTGCTCAGAAAATGACCAATGACCCGCCTGTTATTTCTAGCTCTGCGGATACCCTGGGATTCTCTGGGGATATATCTAGTGAGGGTGACCCCTATACCACATGGCAAATGGGAATATATATCCTGGGATGTCCCTTCAATTCCTAGCCCTGGCCCTAAAATAATTTCACCAAAACCCTGAGCCCTAGAATTCCCCTAGTGTAGCCCTGACCCTAGGATACCCTACACAACTTAGTCCTACTCCAGCCATTGATACAGCCCTAAACCTAGAGCACCACATCTCTTGGCCTAGCCCAAGATTACACCTAGCCATACCTCTAAATCTGCTCCAGGGTTCTCTCCTCAAGTCTTGCAGTCATCCTCATCAGGGTCCCCTACTGGGGTGTCCTAGAAAAGGTCGTGACAGCACTAAATATATTCAGAAGAGCTGTCCTACTCTCTTCTGACATGCCCGTTTTGTGTCCCGATGTTGTCAATGAAGTTATCATTTTTTTACCCTCTCTCTGACATGTCCATTTTGTCTTTGCTAGCATTGAGGTAATGGCCACTGCTCAGAGATTATCCAGCTCCCTCCTTGCATGTGCACTGTCTGTCTACTCAGAGATTATCCTGCTCCCTCCTTGCATGTGCACTGTCTACTCAGAGATTATCCTGTTCCCTCCTTGCATGTGCGCTGTCTACTCAGAGATTATCCAGCTCCCTCCTTGCATGTGCACTGTCTACTCAGAGATTATCCAGCTCCCTCCTTGCATGTGCACTGTCTGTCTACTCAGAGATTATCCTGCTCCCTCCTTGCATGTGCACTGTCTACTCAGAGATTATCCTGCTCCCTCCTTGCATGTGCACTGTCTACTCAGAGATTATCCAGCTCCCTCCTTGCATGTGCACTGTCTACTCAGAGATTATCCTGTTCCCTCCTTGCATGTGCGCTGTCTACTCAGAGATTATCCAGCTCCCTCCTTGCATGTGCACTGTCTACTCAGAGATTATCCAGCTCCCTCCTTGCATGTGCACTGTCTACTCAGAGATTATCCAGACCCCCTCCTTGCATGTGCACTGTCTACTCAGAGATTATCCTGCTCCCTCCTTGCATGTGCACTGTCTACTCAGAGATTATCCAGCTCCCTCCTTGCATGTGCACTGTCTACTCAGAGATTATCCTGCTCCCTCCTTGCATGTGCACTGTCTACTCAGAGATTATCCAGCTCCCTCCTTGCATGTGCACTGTCTACTCAGAGATTATCCAGCTCCCTCCTTGCATGTGCACTGTATACTCAGAGATTATCCTGCTCCCTCCTTGCATGTGCACTGTCTATGCACTTGTTGTTCAAATCTCAGGACCTGCCCCCTCCACCATGTTGGTGCGCAGTTACAGCCGCTCTTTTGTACACAATCTAGACGAACCTCTCTCTGCTGGCTGTTACCTGCCCCCCCTCCCCCTCCCTCGATCTGTTTCTCACATTTCTCTCGGTGGTTGCCTGTCCTGTGATCTCCTCCAGCTTTGAGCTCCTGGTTAGAATGTGGGCAAGTTGTTATGTGCGTAAGAATTCTTTATGCTCGATTGTGGGTGAATGAGCATGAGTTTCTCCACCATGTTATTAGCACGTGCATTGCACTCGGAGAAAAAGAAAACCAAAGTAACTATACAGAAAAACTTCCCTTATGAAAAATCTGTACATTTGACAACCCTACTTTTATGGATGAAACTTTTCGAGAGCATTTAGCCACATTACGTACGTCCCACTCGATACCATCGGATGCATCAACGAAGGACCTCAAAAGGTGAAGCTGAACTTCAAGTTGTTTTGTAAAGAGGTCGTCCTTATAAAAATTGCAGACATGATCCTGGACATCTCCATGCACCCGGTAATCGGGCTGGGTGAGTGTGTCTGTTCCTGGTTGATCCTATGACAGCTTGGTACTGTAATGGCTGATCATCTTCTTCAACACCCATGAAATAGAAGCAGCCTGAACATGACTCTTGCTCATGCTTCACCATTGAGATTAGTCTTCCCAGGCTTGAAGTCCTTCGAAAATTGTCCAATACATTTGGCATAGATGCTGCACATACAGTCCACATAGTGTCAGATAAGGTACACTTGAGTGGCATACATACAGTCCACACAGCGTCGGATAAGGTACACTTGAGTGGCATACATGCAGTCCACACAGCGTCGGATAAGGTACACTTGAGTGGCATACATACAGTCCACACACCGTCGGATAAGGTACACTTGAGTGGCATACATACAGTCCACACAGTGTCAGATAAGGTACACTTGAGTGGCATACATACAGTCCACACAGCGTCAGATAAGGTACACTTGAGTGGCATACATACAGTCCACACAGCGTCAGATAAGGTACACTTGAGTGGCATACATACAGTCCACACAGTGTCGGATAAGGTACACTTGAGTGGCATCGTTTCGGGAGATTTCTTTATTTTAAAGATAAAAATTTAACACCAGATTTCATAAACTTGCTCCTTTTTATGCTATCATCAACTGCTTAGGTGGAAAGAACGTCCATAGCAATGGGTATAAACTGCAAGAGAGAATGTCCATAGCAATGGGTATAAATTGCAAGAGGTTCTCCATTATTAAGTGTCTTTGCTACACCATTGTTTGAACTTGGTATATTTCTGGCAGCATCAGAGCAATTGCTGAAGTCTGAGATTCATAGCTAGCAAATAAAGAATCTTGGATTGTTCTAACCAGAGAGATTCATACCTAGCAAAGAAAGAATCTTGGATTGTTCTAACCAGAGAGATTCATACCTAGCAAAGAAAGAATCTTGGATTGTTCGAACCAAGTGAGATTCATACCTAGCAAAGAAAGAATCTTGGATTATTCTAACCAGAGAGATTCATACCTAGCAAAGAAAGAACCTTAGATTATTCTAATCGGAGAGATTCATACCTAGCAAAGAAAGAATTCTTTGATTGTTCTAACCAGAGAGATTCATACCTAGCAAAGAAAGAATCTTGGATTGTTCTAACCAGTGAGATTCATACCTACAAGCAAAGAAAGAATTCTAATCGGAGAGATTCACACCTAGCAAAGAAAGAATCTTGGATTGTTCTAACCAGAGAGATTCATACCTATGTAGCAAAGAAAGAATCTTGGATTGTTCTAACCAGTGATTGTGTATCAATTGTACCTGTTTGCAATAAATTCTTCGGCCACGGTAAGATTGTCCCAGACATAGCGGAGAACAAGTACAATCTGTTCTGCATTTGAAAGATCAGTAGAACATTGACCACCACTGTAAGGAATGTGACCGAGAGAATATTTTTTGGCTGTGTCAGAGAAAATTGGCTGATACTATTGCTAACAGCTCATCTTGAATGCCACAAGTGTTATATACTTCATTTGTAAGAAAGTTTCTATTGCTGGATCATCTGTATGGAGCATAACAGAGGATGGAAACTTCTATACAGTTCAAGAGGTCCATCGTCTCTAAGAGGCAGTCCTAATCACATTCGGCTTTCTTCTCACGTATAGGTTGTACTGAGAGTAAGGCAGAAACATTGGCTTTAGTTGACTAGGTAGAAGCAGCGGCTTCATGGAAGTCACAATTTTCATGTCTGGATAAAACCCATGTGACCCCTTCATATTGATAAACCTCTTCACAAGAAAGCTTGCCTCATTAATCCCTGCCAGTCCAACTTTTCTTTCCTTGACTAACTACCTTAGAGAAGACAAAACATTGAGCAGCATCTTGGTCAAGATAAAAATGCATCCAATGATTGTCAAGATCAAAATGCCTCCAGTGGTCAAGATCATAATCATCCAGTGATCAAGATCATAATGCATTCAATGGTCAAGATCATGCTTTCAATGGTCAAGATCATAATGCATCCAGTATTCCAGATAATAATTATATCCAAGCAAACTATAATTGAGCCAATGTTATTCCTGTGCTGAATTCAATTCCTAATGACATCACTTCCCTTCACACAAACTTAGCTTTTAAAAAGGCCTATATTGTGGTCACCACGATCACTTTTAGTTGATTCTTGTGCATGCCTCAGGTTTTGTGCTCTCATGAATCCACCCTTGTTCTTCATCTTCCCTTTCTCTTTAAGGGACACTTTATGATCAGCTAAGGCTAGTTTGGTGAATGTCCTAATGCAGTACATTCCATTCATATATAGAGAGAAAACCATGACAACAACACCATGATACCTGGGAAGACAGATGCACAGGAACATTCTTTCCAAATTATCGAGATGGGGAAAAAAGACAAGTGGAATGGCTGACATGGTTTGTCAGAGAAGTCCAACTTCTTCACAAAAGAACCTCTCAAACCAGTAGTATAATTTGATGCACACCAAACTGGCACATGACATCTGACATCCAGCTGCACGTTGTCAACAATAAAGGGATTTAGAAAAACTTGTGGTTATGATTTATGTAGAGCTCCATAGATTCTGCACACTTCACTGTGTGTGAACTTTGATAGACATGTCAGTAGATCCTCCTGAATAGTCCACCTCCCCTATAGTAGCCATAACTCAGGTTGATCTTAGCAACGGTTCCGACAAGGCAGTTGCCCATGTAGTGCCAGAAGACCCAGGTGATGGCTTGGACTTTGAGTACGACCTCTTACATGGAGAGGAAGCTCTCACTAGTTGAGCATCACTGAAGGTGTAGCGAGGAAAGCTCTTCAAACAATGACAGCATTAGTTGAAGACGACACTTCCCAAATGCTCACAAAAGAGGTACCCCATATGCCTAGACTTGAAAGCTGAGAAAATGGACCTAAACACGGAAGCAAACTGACCTTAGGGATTTATTTTTGTATTTTATGGTTTAATCCCCTCCCCCCCTCCCCCGCCTAATTATTATTAGGTCACTTAATTATGTTCCTGCTTCCCCCCCACCAAAAATACACGAGGGGAGGAAATTAGTAATAATTCCAGTATTCCATTACAAATAAATTGGTCTAATGAAAAATACCAAAATAGAGCATACCAAGGGCTGGTTAATCAGGATCAGGCCTACCAGCCAGTGGTTAGTCAGGACCAGGCCTACCAGCCAGCGGTTAGTCAGGACCAGGCCTACCAGCCAGTGGTTAGTCAGGATCAGGCCTACCAGCCAGTGGTTAGTAAGGATCAGGCCTACCAGCCAGTGGTTAGTAAGGACCTGGCCTACCAGCCAGTGGTTAGTAAGGACCAGGCCTACCAGCCAGTGGTTAGTAAGGACCAGGCCTACCAGCCAGTGGTTAGTAAGGACCAGGCCTACCAGCCAGTGGTTAATCAGGACCAGGCCTACCAGCCAGTGGTTAGTAAGGACCAGGCCTACCAGCCACTGGTTAGTCAGGACCAGGCCTACCAGCCAGCTGTTAGTCAGGACCAGGCCTACCAGCCAGTGGTTAGTAAGGACCAGGCCTACCAACCAGTGGTTAGTAAGGACCTGGCCTACCATCCAGTGGTTAGTCAGGACCAGGCCTACCAGCCAGTGGTTAGTAAGGACCAGGCCTACCAACCACTGGTTAGTCAGGACCAGGCCTACCAGCCAGTGGTTAGTAAGGACCAGGCCTACCAGCCAGTGGTTAGTAAGGACCAGGCCTACCATCCAGTGGTTATCAGGACCAGACCTACCAGCCAGCGGTTAGTCAGGACCAGGCTTACCAGCCAGTGGTTAGTCAGGACCAGACCTACCAGCCAGCGGTTAGTCAGGACCAGGCTTACCAGCCAGTGGTTAGTCAGGACCTGGCCTACCAGCCAGCGGTTAGTCAGGACCAGGCCTACCAGCCAGTGGTTAGTAAGGACCAGGCCTACCAGCCAGCACTTGGTTAGTCAGGACCTGGCCTACCAGCCAGCGGTTAGTCAGGACCAGGCCTACTAGCCAAGGGGTGGTTAGTCTGGGCCAGGCCTATCAGCCAAGGAAAGTTCTAACAACCTTATCAGGGCACCTTTGCACTAGGCTCAGTAATTGCTTCCTTGTAATAGTTGTAAAAACTTATTACCTGGACTGCAGGGAGTTGTCAAGCTAATTACAGGCACAAACCATTGGAGGAAGAAGGGGGGGGGGGAGGGAGGGGAAGGGAGGAGGTACGGCATGCACACTACTGGAGATCAGGTCATGTGATAGTTCAAATCAGGTGGGACCCTATACTGCAACAGAGTGTGAACCTTTAGCTTAATTAGAAGGGCTAGCCAGGGCTGGGCTAGGGCTAGCTAGAGCTAGGGAGAGCAAACACTACAGGCATGTGAATGTTGCTGTACCTTTGAAAACAGAGTCATGGGAGAAATCAGGTTTTCTGGGACCCTCATTGTATTACTATTGACATGCTAAAATTCATGCAATAGCAAGAGATAAAGACAGAACACCTTAGAGGAAAGCTACTAATTAGAGGTACAGGAAAGTTAATTAGAGACATGTGATTACCTCCCCCTGTAATTATAAACACAGAAATGTCTCCTGTTCCCCCCCCCCACCTTGAGCAGTGAGGATAGAGGTACCTGTAGCCACAGCCATTTAATCTTGGCATGCCATGTTCCAATAGTTAAATCCAGCACAAATTATTATGTAGGAAGGGTAGAGGGTTGCAAAGTGAAGGGGGAGGGTGAAGAGGTTGCATAGTGGCAAGGGGGAGGGTGAAGAGGTTGCATAGTGGCAAGGGGGAGGGTGAAGAGGTTGCATAGTGGCAAGGGGGAGGGTGAAGAGGTTGCATAGTGGCAAGGGTGAGGGTGAAGAGGTTGCATAGTGGCAAGGGGGAGGGTGAAGAGGTTGCATAGTGGCAAGGGTGAGGGTGAGGAGGTTGCATAGTGGCAAGGGGGAGGGTGAAGAGGTTGCATAGTGGCAAGGGGGAGGGGGAGGAAGTTGCATAGTGGCAGGGGGGAGGGTGAAGAGGTTGCATAGTGGCAAGGGGGAGGGTGAGGAGGTTACATAGTGGCAAGGGGGAGGGTGAAGAGGTTGCATAGTGGCAAGGGGGAGGGTGAAGAGGTTGCATAGTGGCAAGGGGGAGGGTGAACAGGTTGCATAGTGGCAAGGGGGAGGGTGAAGAGGTTGCATAGTGGCAAGGGGGAGGTTGTGTGGCAGTTTGGATAAGTGATACCCATATCACTAGAGATGATATTACACATACCAATGGTAAACTTTGTACCCTTATAGTCCCCTAAAAGTCCCCTAATCCACAGATAAAGTTTATGATAGCAATAATAAAATCAAAAATCAAATAAAAAAGGTGTCATGGGTCCTCGTGAAATTGTGAGATGGCCTGACTTGGGGTGCATCTGGTCTGGTCCTACCTAGACTTATAATTCCATTGCCAAGATAAAGCACAAGGATAGTTAAATATGTGAATATAAATAATTAGTCACTTGACCTCTCGAAGCACTTGCAGCCACAAACTCGGGCATCATCCACACAGAGCCAGGCTTCCATTTTAACCTGCACATGCTCAGTAGATTACTGTATTGATATAAAATAGTTTGAAGGGAGTGTGAGAAAAATGAAAAAAATTACCCCCAAAAAGAAGAAAAAAAGGCTGAAAATGGCAACTGTCACTATCTCTTCCTGACCTTTACTGCTGCTTCCAACGGGCTTTCTTCTTCAGAAGGGTGCAAAGACAAATTTGCTTACATGGAGTCGCTCGAATCCTTTCGCTCTTACGAAAGAAGTCGGTTCTCGATGGATCTCTTTGCTGTAAGTTTTGTTGTAGATGTGGACTGTCAGTGATGTGTAGCTTTTGTTTGCGTTTCTCAATGGTGTTGAATCTTGCATATGAAACTACAGTTTATTCTCAACGAACTCTCAGTTGACATGGTACAGATATAATGGCTTGCTTGATAATTAACTTAAATGTACTCACGCGATGCTTCGGCTGTTCCTGATGAAGGCTAGAGCATCTAGCTGATTTGGGAGTAAATTCCAGTTTATTAGATTTGCAAAACAGTTAGAAATGCTTATGCTTGAAAACAGCTCCAACTCTAATTATACTACATCACGTCATCTGTGGCTAATCTGATGGTTAATAACTGTAGGTTACATAGGCGCGTAACCTACACTTTTAACCGGATGTAGTTTAGCGCGTGCGCAATGTAGTATAAGTAAGATAGCCTATACTCCACTCGCGGGTTATGCACCAGTGTAATCTACTCGTTTGCACTTTAGCTATTAATGTTCACTGTTCATGAAGCTTTAATGTCATGATAATATTCACTTGATATAATTTATATAGATGTTCTGTGCTGCAGTGTAACCTACTCGTTTGCGCGTAACACTGCAAAATATCTGGGCTCATAAATCCCTGAAGTTGAAGGAGTTTTTGATTATCAGTTAAAGGAAGTTGTTCCAACTCAGCTGCGTGTTTATCTAGCAGTACTTTGTCAATAGCTGGGGCGCCTTGAGTAAAAAATTCTTCCATTTCTAGTTGCTATGTAGTTTAGCACATGCGCAATGTAGTATAAGTAAGATAGCCTATACATAAGAGTCGGTTATGCGCCAGTGTAACCTACTCGTTTGCTGTTACATTCCTCGGCTTCGCCTCGGGGTAACCGCAAACTCGGAGGTTACATAGGCGCATAACCGACTCTTTTGTATAGGCTATCCTATACATATACAATGGTTATAAAAAAACACACACAATACAAATACAAACTATGGCTAATCAGTTAACTCTGAAGTGTGTGGATGCTATAGAGATCTAAAGCAGGGACATGGCTTTTTCCTAAGATTTTTGATACTTTGAGTTGGAGAGCCTCCATTGAATACAGTGAAGCTTTCCCAGTTTGAAAGAAAGGCCAGGTAATTTAAACGGGATCAATATGGTGATTTTCAGACGGTATCCTTTACCGTAGTTTTTATCAGCTTTTTGGGAGAGGGAAGAAAATGGAAGAAAGTAGAAGGGAAAAAAGCCCCCCCCCCCACTCCCCTCGTCATCTTGCCATATATGGCTGGCTGAGCTGAGGACATCAGACGTGTTAGTGAAGAATTTAGTGCTGGGTTTCAAATCAGGCGTGACTTTCAGATCTCAGCTTGCCCGACTCAAAAGCAAATACAAACCACCATTAACTCAACAGTTATGTATATAATTTCCTCCATTGTGGCAAAGTGTTATTGATTGCTGAGACGAGGATCGGGTTGGGGACGCAGGTAAAGGGCTATAGAAATGCATGCAGGAAGGGAGAACTCATAAAGTCTGCTATCGCAGAGCATGCATGAAACCACCATCTTGTAGGAAGAGACACTGGTGATTCATACAGCCTGCAAATGGAGGGAGTTGATGGTGAAGGAGGTGTTGCACAGCCCCTCTCACACCTAAGCATCAGCATTTCAATCAAGGTGCAGGGCTGGAGCTCCCCGATTGCTTGCTGGGTCTCGGCTCTCAAGACTATGCACGTCAAACCATGCCCATCATCACCAAACCATGCCCATCATCACCTGTCTGATATGTTACTATGCTAACACACGCTAGCATTCAGATGGATCACTCGTCCCATCATGTGGAACATGTTGCCAGTGAGTATAAATGTGTTGTGTTCATTATTCCCCAGGCCTGGAGGAAGAGGAAGACCTAAGTATTTGTTGACAAAGTAAAAATAACCAAAAGCTAATAAAAATAACTGTCTCATTACTTTTGAGGTTAACTGGTGTGGCAGTCAGCTACAGCAAAGGGGGGATGGGAAGGATACCGTAAAATACAAATATATACAAAACCTTGGTAATGACTTATGGAGCTCCATAGATTCTATACACTTCACTCAATGAACTTGATATATAGCTCAAAAGATAGGTCTTTCCATATGCTCCCTTTTGACACTATAAAAATATGCATAGGAACAACCACTACAAAGTTACAGGCAGTTAAGTTGGGGACCTCAAAACCTGCATGCCTGAATTCTCTGCACCGGAAAGTGCTACATTACTATCAGTGGCAAGAGGAAGAGTGCTAATTATCAAGAGGAAGCCATACTCATTGTTTTCATTAGGCGTTAAGATGTGATAAAGTGCCAAGCTGGGTGATGAAAATCATGAAATTAATCCTTGGAAATTGATTTTCATCACCCAAGCTGGCCCTAATGAAAACACGCATTTTGGTTTCCTCTTGCCACTGATATTAGCCACAACTACAGATAATTCAGGCATGAAGGTTTTTTAGGTCCTGCATGTAACTTATACCTATGTAAAAAATTTAGTTTCATAAGAGAGCACACTAACTTTTGATCTATATATCAAGTTACTACAGTGAAGTGTGCAGAATCTATGCAGCTTCAAAGTGAAACCCCAAGTGTAAGAATTGGTATCCTCCCTTTAAAAAATTAACCCTACTTATACCAAAGTTGTAAATAGCTGTAAAACTCATTACTAGATTACAAATGTTGTATAATTCATTTTGGGAGCTAATTGATTTTGGCATGCCATGTTCTAGAGAGAGGGAGAGGGAAAAGAGAGGAGGGAAGACCAGTGGTGTTAGTAAATACACCACTTCTGCTGAAATGACTGACCTGCTAGTTACCTGGCAATACTCCCTAGGCACTAAATTTCTGAACAATAGCCTATAGACATTTCATATCTGCCCAAAACCATAGTCCTAGCCCTACCCCATCCTAGCCCTATACCTAAACTGAACGACTTGCGCAGCCCACCTAGCCCTCTAGCAAGGGCTTAGGGATAATGGTTAGCTAGGGTTAGGATGACTTGCGCATCCCACCTAGCCCTCTAGCAAGGGCTTAGGGATAATGTTAGCTAGGGTTAGGATGACTTGCACAGCCCACCTAGCCCTCTAGCAAGGGCTTATGGATAATGTTAGCTAGGGTTAGGATGACTTGCACGGCCCACCTAGCCCTCTAGCAAGGGCTTAGGGATAAGGGTAGGGCTAGGATGACTTGCGCAGCCTACCTAGCCCTCTAGCAAGGGCTTGCTGCTGTGTGTTTGTGTGTGTGATGGGGAGGGGGGGAGGGGGGAGGGGGGGGGGGGGGGGGGGGGGGGGTAGAGGAAGGTTCCACAGTAGACAAGCTAGTACAGATATAGTGGTCTCCCTTCCCCTCCCAGTATACCAAGTCCACCCCAATACAGCCCTTCAAGTGACACTCAACAAAGACACAGCAGTTACAACTGGCAATAGGGAAAGTGGAAACTACACAACCATACAAGTTAACAAATCATCCTCTGGACTTGCTACACAGCAAGAATAACACAAGAGACAGTGTTAGCCTACATTACTACATATCATTCTGTGCTCTCCAAGTGTCTACTAGAGCCATAAAGATCCTCATCAACCTAGCTTTGCCAGCCAAACTGGAAGAACAGAACCCAGACTGAAGACCTCCTTGAAACACTTAACGACATCAAATTCCACATGTCTTTGTCTAGACAAGTTGGAATGAAAGGGTGCACATTTAATTAACAATGCCAGGTACACTGCTTCACCTCTAGGCTGGGGAGTACATGATTTCAACATTGCTGTGGTGGTTAAATAACAATTTAGGATTCCAAGAAGCTCCAAAGTGAATTTTAGCAGCACTCTACTAGTGGAGCTGTCTGGTGGCAATGTATATAGGAATAACAAGTGTAGAGCTAAACAAATGCAAATGGTAGGCCAACTTGGTCCACACCAGAGCTATTCAGGGACATCTATGACACCTTCTCAATAATCAATTTCAAATTTTATTCACTCTTGACGTTTCGACTAGATGCTCTAGTCTTCATCAGGACCATTCCTGATGAAGACTAGAGCATCTAGTCGAAACGTCAAGAGTGAATAAAATTTGAAGTTGATTATATTGAGAAGGTAATTTTAAATGTTATGTCAACTGAGAGTTCATTGAGAATATCTATGCTGTCCAAAGTTCTTGCCCAGTCTAACTCTACAATATATGCCTACCCCTGTATCCATAACATCAGATATACCCAGTCCTACATCGCTAGTCCTATATTCCTTGCTCTATATCCCTAGCCCTATATTCCTAACCCTATATTCCTAGTCCTATATCTCTACCCCTATATTCCTAGCCCTACATCCCTAGTCCTACATCCATAGCCCTATATCTCTACCCCTATATCCTTAACTCTATACATCCCTAGTCCTACATTCATAGCCCTATATCTCTACCCCTATATCCTTAACTCTATACATCCCTAGTCCTACATCCATAGCCCTATATCTCCACATCCTTAACTCTATACATCCCTAGTCCTACATTCCTAGTCCTACATCCATAGCCCTATATCTCTACCCCTATATCCTTAACTCTATACATCCCTAGCCCTACATTATATCTCTACCCCTATATCCTTAACTCTATACATCCCTAGTCCTACATCCATAGCCCTATATCTCCACATCCTTAACTCTATACATCCCTAGTCCTACATCCCTAGTCCTACATTCCTAGTCCTACAGCCCTATATCTCTACCCCTATATCCTTAACTCTATACATCCCTAGTCCTACATCCCTAGTCCTACATTCCTAGTCCTACATCCATAGCCCTATATCTCTACCCCTATATCCTTAACTCTATACATCCCTAGTCCTACATCCCTAGTCCTACATTCCTAGTCCTACATCCATAGCCCTATATCTCTACCCCTATATCCTTAACTCTATACATCCCTAGTCCTACATCCCTAGTCCTACATTCCTAGTCCTACATCCATAGCCCTATATCTCCACCCCTATATCCTTAACTCTATACATCCCTAGTCCTACATCCCTAGTCCTACATTCCTAGTCCTACATCCATAGCCCTATATCTCTACCCCTATATCCTTAACTCTATACATCCCTAGTCCTACATCCCTAGTCCTACATTCCTAGTCCTACATCCATAGCCCTATATCTCCACCCCTATATCCTTAACTCTATACATCCCTAGTCCTACATCCCTAGTCCTACATTCCTAGTCCTACATCCATAGCCCTATATCTCCACCCCTATATCCTTAACTCTATACATCCCTAGTCCTACATTCCTAGTCCTATGTACATTCCTAGTCCTACATCCCTAGTCCTACATCCCTAGTCCTACATTCCTAGTCCTACACATCTAGTCCTATATCTCTAGCCCTAGCCTAGAGGGAATCATTGCCTGTTAAAAAAGCCATCTTCTGATTCATGTTTTATCTAATTCCATTTCATCATTAACTTTTATCCGTTTCAAAATTATATATATTTAAGAAAAGAAGTGCAGCTACAGAATATGGTCTTCCTTGAACTGTTTGGCACATTTGTTCCTCTGCTTCTCTGCTTCTCTGCTAAGCACAGGCTAAATATGCCATCTCTTTCTTCTACTGCATTCACAGGTGCTATAACCCTCTGACTGCTGGAAGCCAACTGAATTTTATTTCCCCCCCTCTCGTAATAGCAGGGAAGATTATTTTTTTAATAATAAATAATCAAGACTGGTAAAATGCCTAAGGTAAATACAAGACTATGTAGTGATTCTAATTAGTTATCACCTAGATCTAGTACAACAGCTTCTAGTATATAACTCTGTTACAAACCACAACTTTAATTATCTGCTGCTGGGTTAGTAGTTGGAATACCACAAGCCTCACTTCAGTTTCATAATACCAATTCTCTGTTTTCGGTAATTATAGAAAATGATCCCCCTACTAATTTTACATGTATATCCTTACCCCAACATCCGTAACACTATATACCTAGCCCAGTCTTACATCTCTGGTCCTATATCTCTAGTCCTACATCTCTAGTCCTATATACCTAGCCTTATATCCTCAGTCTTACATCTCTGGTCCTATATACCTAGTCTTATATCCCCAGTCTTACATCTCTGGTCCTATATCTCTAGTCCTACATCTCTAGTCCTATATACCTAGCCTTATATCCTCAGTCTTACATCTCTGGTCCTATATACCTAGTCTTATATCCCCAGTCTTACATCTCTGGTCCTATATCTCTAGTCCTACATCTCTAGTCCTATATACCTAGCCTTATATCCTCAGTCTTACATCTCTGGTCCTATATACCTAGTCTTATATCCCCAGTCTTACATCTCTGGTCCTATATACCTAGTCTTATATCCCCAGTCTTACATCTCTGGTCCTATATCTCCAGTCCTACATCTCTAGTCCTATATACCTAGCCTTATATCCTCAGTCTTACATCTCTGGTCCTATATCCCTAACCTTATATCCTCAGTCTTACATCTCTGGTCCTATATACCTAGCCTTATATCCTCAGTCTTACATCTCTGGTCCTATATCTCTAGTCCTACATCTCTAGTCCTATATACCTAGCCTTATATCCTCAGTCTTACATCTCTGGTCCTATATCCCTAACCTTATATCCTCAGTCTTACATCTCTGGTCCTATATACCTAGTCTTATATCCCCAGTCTTACATCTCTGGTCCTATATCTCCAGTCCTACATCTCTAGTCCTATATACCTAGCCTTATATCCTCAGTCTTACATCTCTGGTCCTATATCCCTAACCTTATATCCTCAGTCTTACATCTCTGGTCCTATATACCTAGTCTTATATCCCCAGTCTTACATCTCTGGTCCTATATCTCCAGTCCTACATCTCTGGTCCTATATCCCTAACCATATATCCCCAATCCTATATCTCTGGTCTTATATCTCTAGTCCTATCTCTGGTCCTATATCCCTAGACCTATATCCCTAGCCCTGTATCGCCAGTCCTAAATCCCTAGCACAATAACCTTAGCCCTATTTCCCAGCCCAATATATTAGCCCTCTATCCCAAGCCCTACATCCCTGCTGTAGTCCAAGCAATCCAAATTAGTCCTAAGCCCTAGCCAGTATTAGGCACCTAATCCTAGCCCCACATCCACCCTAGCCCTAACTCCATACCCCTGAATTCCTAGTCTTACCCATCCTGTATCCCTACCCATGCAGCCCTAATCTTATCCACCCTGTACCCTACCCCTGCTACCCTAGACTTATCCATCCTGTACCCTACCCCTGCATCCCTAGTCTTATCCATCCTGTACCCTAACCCTGCATCCCTAGTCTTATCCATCCTGTACCCTAACCCTGCATCCCTTGTCTTATCCATCCTGTACCCTACCCCTGCTACCCTAGACTTATCCATCCTGTACCCTACCCCTGCATCCCTAGTCTTATCCATCCTGTACCCTAACCCTGCATCCCTAGTCTTATCCATCCTGTACCCTAACCCTGCATCCCTTGTCTTATCCATCCTGTACCCTAACCCTGCATCCCTAGTCTTACCCATCCTATATCCCTACCCCTGCATCCCTAGTCTTATCCATCCTGTACCCTAACCCTGCATCCCTAGTCTTACCCATCCTATATCCCTACCCCCGCATCCCTAGTCTTATCCATCCTGTACCCTAACCCTGCATCCCTAGTCTTATCCATCCTGTACCCTAACCCTGCATCCCTTGTCTTATCCATCCTGTACCCTAACCCTGCATCCCTAGTCTTATCCATCCTGTACCCTAACCCTGCATCCCTAGTCTTACCCATCCTATATCCCTACCCCTGCATCCCTAGTCTTATCCATCCTGTACCCCTACCCCTGCAGCCTTATCCATAGCCCTAGCAAGTACGAGGTGTGCAAACCCTTTAGCCATGACCCCAGCATTGTCCATAACAACTGACACAAAACACCTCAACTACAGAGACACCACATATAAGCTCATCCATGCACATGATATATATACATAGTGGATTAAGGTGGAGAGAGAGAGCCACGTGCAATGTTAGCAATTAAAAACAAGATTTCAATATTACTGAGGGGGTGTCAGTGCTTTATTCACAATGGCAGTGGACACACAGAAACAGCTTGTGAGAGAGCATGTCCTTGTTGAGCTGTTGTTTAACACAGGAACACGCCTCCCCCCAACTACTCAAGGACCTGCCCACCCAGAACCAGTTGAGAACACTACAAAAAGTTCCAGTTGGACACAGGCTTTCCAACTAGAACAGGAGCTGAACCTCTACCTCCCCCCCCCCAAGCTAAACCAATCATTTGAACAACTGAGCTAACACACATTTCATTCATTCTGTCCTGGCATGTAAAATAACAGCCAGTCTCTGTGTCTCTCATGTTAAATCATTACACACCTAAGCCTCCAATTCAATTGGTGATCATAGGGGAACATTATCCTAGACACGTCCACCAGGAGGTGAGGGCTGACAATTCATCAGTTTGGATAGTTAAGGGGCGCTCTGTGCAACATTATTTTTTCTTGTGCAAGTCCAATGGACCATTGGCTCATGCCAATGTCAAATGCCTTAGTTTGTCCATCTGTTGTACAGTGGGCAGAGGATCCTAGTTTCAATGAGGACATCAAGGTCTTTGAAGGGTGTTCAAAGCCCACAAGTTTTCCCCTGTATCTCCATTCAAGTGGTTTTAGCATCAAAAGCTCTGAGATCACATTAGGGAAGGGAAGGGGGGAGGGTGAGGATAGGTAAAGGAATCCTGTTTGTGGCACTGATTCTGTTAAGGTGTCCTGGACTTCAATGTGTTTGCCACATCTAGCTACACAAGAAGATCCATTTAGCATAAAGTGAGTGCCCTGCACCACAAATTGCAAGCTATTCTACGCCTCTAGCACAGTGTGCTGCTTCACTCCAGCACTTCTCAATGACAATACTGCATAGCTAGATACAGTTTGCAGGTTCTTGTAAAAGCAGCACCAGACAACCGAATCCTTTTGCTTGCCACTGACCACATACGTACCTACCTAACACACAACACTTCAATGCACACCAGGAGATCTCTCTCGTGACACTAAAATTGGGCTTGCATCTCCACATTGTGATAGTCTCCACGTGTAGTCTCCACGTGATAGTCTCCACGTGATATAACCTCTATCTCATAACAACCTGGCTTCCCCAGTGGTGTGATCAAGCTATAATTGTAGAAACCAACCAAACTATTTCGCACCTTCCCTGTCGTAAAGTGTGGTGAAGATGCATCAGCCATGGGTTAGCAATTCAAGCGCTTCTCCGTTACGAGTTCATAGGTCATGCATGCCCAGGGGGCACAGAAACGAGGGACCAGAATTCAATTACATATAACACAAAAATGTACCCCTCATTTACAAGGAGTAATAGATCGCATCTCATTACTGCTCAGCATTCCGGTTCTCCACTAGCTTATCTATCCTGTCCCGGCCAGCGTTGATGTGGGTGGATAACACGGAGATTTCCTCATCTCCACGCCACCTGATATGTACATATTTGCTGTTCGCCTCTCAGGGCCTCTATCTCCCAAACTGGTTGCCTCGGTTTAGAGGTCCCCTGATTGATGTATTATCTTACCTGCACACACAGAGTGCTACTGTCTTTCTCTCAGCCTTTGCTCCAACTTCTCTCATCTCAGGTTCACATCCTGTCTCTCTCAATTCTTTTAGGCGGTTGACCTGTTCCACGTAGGGGCACACTGGATTATAGTGGCTCCTCGAGCTCTGACCTTCGCCGACAACAAGAAATGCGAACAGGTGTAATGGGTAAAGCGATTGCTTGACTTTCTCGTCACGCTCAGTGGCACTTCCACACAACCTCTTGGTACTTTTAATGCCGAGGCAGAAAACACAACAGGAACTCAAAGGTATCGTATGGCGAGCTGAAGCACCATCCCAGACTATATGCTTGCCTTCCTTTTAATCGCATTGGGCCAATGAACACAGATGCTGTTCGTGAATGTCCCGGACCAGTTGTGAAACGGGAATGTCCACATGGAAATATGGCTTAGAGAGAGAGAGGAGGGTTTTGTTAAGATGACTGGGAAGAGTGACACCATCAGACAGCTGTCAGGAGTGCTGAAAGGAGGACCACGCAGAGGCTGATGAGCATTAGGTATAGCTTGCTCCACCTCAAGACACTGTGAACACGATAAGTGTGTTCTGCACCATTATCATATCTCCCCACTGCCAACCATATAAAGTCTAGTATTTAGCTTGTTATTGCCAATCCTCAAGAGGCAGCTGTGATGCTGGAACCGTCATTGTCTTGCCTAGCTTGATAGTTCTGCAGCCTCAGGACAAAAGGTATTTCAGCAAAGTATGGAAAGTATATTCTGTCAATCATAGCTGATATAGCATTCTGTGACATGCCATAATTTACCTTTGCCATCTACAAGTTTTTCGTTTAAACCTTTTCATATCAATCTTAATTTCTGTGTATTAAAGGAGTCTTCCACAAAGAGGTTGCTAGGTGTCAAGATGCTAGGGATGAGTGTGTCAAGCCTTGTGTGAGAGGCTGTAGAGTGCTGGCAAGGCTGGAGAAGGGATTGCCAGGGATACGAGTGTGTCAAGCCTTGTTGTGCGACAGGCTGTACAGTGATGGCACAGTTGGAGGAGAGGCTGCTAGGGATGAGAGTGCCAACAGCGAGAGGCTTAAAACGTTTGTAGTGTATAATAATAAATAATAATAATAATAATAATAATAATAATAATAATAATAATAATAATAATAATAATAATAATAATAATAATAATAATAATAATAATAATAACAACAATAAATAAAAAAATAATAAAAACTTCCTCCTTCGCAAAGACAACTCCTTCGCAAAGACAACCATTTCCACTAAGGCTATATAATTATTTAGGATGAATACTCATATTCTTTATGGGTAGAAACCTGGCACATATATAATACACTGAGAGACAGCCTCATACACGCAAATGCATCCATGGGCGAATACAGCCATGTGAAGACGTACAGACTTTCCTGTTCAACTCCAAGTAGGTTGACAATAGCTCGATGGGGGCACACACTGGACCAGCACAACACTGGGTTGAGGCAGGTTAAAGTAATTACAATAACCTTCTCACCATCAACTTCAAATTGTATTCTCTCGACGTTTGACATTATTCCTGATGAAAGCTAGAGCATCTAGTCTAAACGTCGAGAGAAAGTTGGTTATTGAGAAGGTTATTGTAATGTTATTATGTCAACCAAGAGTTCATTGAGAGGTTGAAGTAAGTTGACAATAACTCGATGGGGACACACACTGACACCAGATTGAAGTAGGTTGACAATAGCTCTATGGGGACATACACTGGACTAACTTCACACTTGGTCTAGTATTCCCTGCTGTGAATACTGTTCCTCTGGAATGTAATTATTGCTGCTCTAAATGGGTGGAGTTTTCATCAAAAGAAGCAACCGATGACAAATTGGGCATGGTGTTCTACTCCATGTGAAATGAATGATACAGAGACGTCATGAAGGCTGCATGTGCCCGCACAGACCACATTGGTGCAGCTATAGTGGTGGTGAGAACAACTTGATTTATGTTCCCAGATCCTCCTCCGACAAAGCCGAGGTTAAGGGTTAGCTATGCCTACGTCACACCAAATTGAAATATATATAATCCATACAGGCATGACCCCATGCAATGTTCGGAGAGGATGCCAAGTAGGACGGGAGAGAAACATTTTCTTTTTTGGCTGGATAATTATCCAGGAGCCTTTGCTAATTACAATGGCGAACTTTAGCATGTAGATAACCACACACACAGACACACACCCACCTATAGTTTGCTTGCTTAATTAACAAACTCTACCTACTAGGCATGCAGCCTCTTCACATGTGCGAGACATAACAAGCACTCGCTTGCAAAGGGACAGGGTTTGCGGATGTAAAAAAATAAATTTAAAAAATGACATGTTCTCCTAAAAATCTATTACAACTTGTTGTATGTTGTGCAAGGGATTCAATTCAGATATGGTGCTTGCTCAGTGGGAACAAGGGTTTGCCCTCGCATGATGTGATGAGTTATACACCCCATAAACTACCTATGTAACCAAGGCACTCATGCAGAGCTACACCACATGTATATATTAGGACATAGAACATGACTTCATTACATCATTTGTTGTTTCCTTTTTGACATGGAGGTAGATGCTATATAATATATATATACAGTATAATTATATATATGTAGATGCTATATAATATATATATACAGTATATATATATGTACATGTATAATCTTGCAAGGTGATTTCAAGTCACTAACACTGTTCAAACAACAGACTGTGTATCTGGATAGTTGCAAGTAAGTTGCAAGTAACTTTAATTCAGTTTCAAAGGTGCCCATCCAGTTATAAACCAGTAACTCGACAAACAGTAGGTGTTCAGACTAAGGCATGTGGTTTTCTAATCCTGCTTTCGCTTCTAGTTCATCCAACTTTACAACACAGCCACTTCTAGTCTGGCCAACTATACAACACAATGTCTAACTGGGTATTACAAGTAACTTTAATTCAGTTTCAAAGGTGCCCATTAAGTTATAACCCACTTGACTCTACAAACAGGTGTTCAGACTACAATTACCTGGCCAAAGGCAGGTGAAACCACATGCACGTAGGTAAGCTGGGTTTCTAACCCTGCGCTTCTATCTGTTAGCTATGCAACACAGAGTAAACAATCCACAACCAATCGTTCACCGAATAGCCGTAAGATACTCAAAACTACCGGATTCATTAAACAACTTACCCATAGTTCAGCAACGTCCTCCGCAGAAGATTGCACCGTTCTCTAGTCCAAGTTCTTTTACTGAAATTGAAAAGAGGTTGAAGCTGTTCTTTTCCAGACCTTGTTAATTGGGTTTTGGGGGGGGTTTTAAGAAAAAAATTAATCACGTGATAAACGCTAAAGCGCCGGGCGTTTGACATTTATCGCTCGCTCGCTCAATATATTAATCGTCGCCCTCTTCGTGAGACGGCTGTTCTTGAGAAGACCAGACTAAGCTGCTAGTATTCCCCTCTGTACCTCATTTGCTCCACTCCGCAGTAATTGCCAGCTGTATAACCTGGGAAGAAAAATAACTCAACTCAGGTTTGTTTAATTATTGGTGTTGGAGGAATGTGCGAAGGACGGGTGAGAGGGGACTTAGGCAGTGGTGTCCTTTCACACCAACATTGGGTATGTCAGGAATAGAGGATGACTAGAGGGAGCTGAGCTGGGATTGAAGTTGTATGGTACACGGTGTGGTGCATTACTCTATGCTGATCAGATGATATTGTGCTTGTGGCAGACACAGGAGTGGAGTTGCAAGAGATGTTGGATAGTGTGCAGAACTATGCGATAAGATAAGACGGAAGTTTAAGTTTAATGAGAAGAAGAGCAAGTTTAATGGAAGAAGAGTAAGGTAATGGTCATTGGGAAAGGGAGAAATAGTGTGAAGTGGAATATTGATGGAGAAGAGCTGAAAATAGTGGAAGTGTTCTGATACCTGGGAATGTGTTGTTGATGAGAAACTGAAACTAAGAGGGAATGTACACTTGGAGAAAATGAAGATTAAAGCAGAGGAATGGATTGGAAAGGCAGTGTGGATGAGTCAAGTGAATGGAAAAACAGAAGAAGTGGATAGAGATGGGATGGTGTGGGAGCTGTTGGCTAGGCCAAGCCTGGAACATGCTGCTGAAGTGTGGCTGACAGGAGGACAAACTGCTTGTAGGAAATTAGAGTCAGCTCAGTTGAGAGTAGGAAGAAACCTATAAGGAAAGGAGCGGCAGTGCTGGGGGACTTGGGATGGAGGAAGTTGGCAGAGAGGAGGGAGGTAAAAATTGTGGCAGACAAGCGAGAGGGATGGGATGGTGGGAAGAATATATACTTTTGAGGAGGAAATACGATCTGAATGAATATATAGGGCCAGTGAGGTAATGGAAGGTAATGGAAGGTGGAGATGAAGAAGAGAAATGTGTGTGATTGCGAGGAAGATGTCGAGAGTAAGAGCAACTTAAAGTAGTATAGGTTGGCAAAAGGTGATGGAGCAGAAAGGTATATAAGGTCATTACAGGGATATGAGGGAGTGAGGTTGATGTTTAGGTTGAGGACAGGGTCAGCAGGTCTATTGCAGGACAAGAAGCGATGTAGGCTGTGTAGTGATTGTATAGATGCGTGTTGTGTGACATGAAAGAAGTGGAAGATGTGGGGCACTTTCTAATAGACTGTGATGAATTTGGAAGGGAAGGGAAAGCGTTAACGAATGAGCTGATGGAATTGAGGGAGCTGGAATATGGTTGGAGGAATTTGAGATGGTGGGCACTGAGGGGAAGGTGGCATTGTTGCTTGGGAAGGAGGTGGAGAGTAAGTAATCAGGTGATGGTGGAAGTGTGTGCAACATGGAGATGTGAAGTTGTATTTAACGCACACTTCACCCTTAAAAAAAGCAGTCAGCCACCTAGCTAACTGCTCCTGTAATACGGGAATGTTTGTCTTAGTGAGGAGAAAGTTGAAAATGGCAGGGAGTTTGAAGCTAGCTGGAGAAAAGAAAATGGGATGCACAGTGAGAATGGGCTGTATGATTAATATGTAGCTGAAAGGGAAGGATGTTGAAGTGTCTTCCGAAATAACTAACTATTCAACATGCTCCAGCTATGAAGGTGGGATACACAGAGGCTCCAGGAGACCTCAGGAATTTTGGTCATTAGTGAAAGAATCTCCATATCTGGAGATCTCCAGAGTTTCAGGCTTTTATTAGATAATAAGCAAAGTTCATTATAGCTGACCTTTTACATTGCTGGGGGGCACTCTGAATCGGTGATGCATCACACCCTTGTGTCACAATTTAAAAAAACACAAATGAAGTCGATTGTAAATCCATGTGTACATCCAGTGTCACCGGGTATTTGGCAACCCCAAGGAATATAGCATTTAGCATCCCTTCAGGAAATTTGGCACTCCTTGTAGGCGTAGTTACTTTTGCCACCAGAGATTTATTTAAAATTACAGCATGATGACATAGAACCAGGGGTCATGGAGGTCCGTGGTAACTCATCCGCCGCTAAAAGCTTATTCATGCATGTCCCTGCCATGAAACTGGAGTAGCTTACATGTCCTCCACATGCATTCAGTATCAGTGTGTATACAAGCAACTAACTATCCCTGCCATGAAACTGGAGTAGCCTACATATCCTTCACATGCATTCAGTATCAGTGTGTATACAAGCACCTAACTATCCCTGCCATGAAACTGGAGTAGCCTACATATGCATTCAGTATCAGTGTGCATACAAGCAACTAACTATCCCTGCCATGAAACTGGAGTAGCTTACATGTCCTCCACATGCATTCAGTATCAGTGTGTATACAAGCACCTAACTATCCCTGCCATTAAACTGGAGTAGCCTACATATGCATTCAGTATCAGTGTGCATACAAGCACCTAACTATCCCTGCCATGAAACTGGAGTAGCCTACACGTGCACATGCAATACCATATGTTAATATATATAGTGTTTAATGAACCGAGAGGAGATTGAATGGGTCCCTTGAAATCTCAGGAATTCTGACAAAGGAGTTACCTCTGGATACACCATTTTTGTCATGATGATGCAGAAACTATTATCGATCTTGGTAAGGTAAGAACATGTACTGCCACTCTCTGTGGACAGAGAGAACTGGCTATAATTATAGTTGGCATGCATAAGAAGGATAACTGATCAGTGGAGGAGATATGTGATCACTTGAGTAGTTTTTGTCAGCTCTGCATGGTCTTCCCTTTAGTGCTCTGAAGAATTGCTGCAGAAAGTACTGTCTGATGAGCTTTCTGTTAGTGTGGTGTGCTTTCATCTTCAAGGGAAGGTGCTTCCAAGTACTCGTAATCAGAGCCGTACTTCTGCACGACACATTTCCGTTTCAGAATTGCCATCTGAGTACGTTTTAGGGCTGTTAACCTTACCATTTCGGAATCTGTAAGGAATATAACACCTAATTAACACATGATAGTTATATTAGATAATTATAAAAAGGGAGACGTATAAAAAGGGAGACGAAACAATTCTTGGCTACTTACCCATGTCACAATTCACGTATTACAACATGATAACATCAATAATGTACAAATGTTGTCCTAAAGAATTAACAAGGTGGGCTTAAAAATTAAGGGGTTCAGTGGAGATATATAACTCAAAACAGACGGTAAAGTGTGGCACCCTCGACTTTTCGTAATCTGGTAGCGAGACTTCACTTTAGCTTAGGGCAGAAGGTAGTCAACACTCGGTCCAACTTTCGGGAGGTTTTGTTTATCCCGTATCAAATGAAACTGTCACTTGAGATTAATTCCACCTCACGCTATATAATAAGAATTTTTTAATGGCATGGTTAATCGGTTAATACAGCAGCCTAAAATACCGAATTTAATGTTTCGAGTCTCCACCCCCTTCTATTCGCTCAGATAAGAGATTCTGAAAAAGGGAGATGAAACTTCAATGAAAGCAACGAAAAACCTTTTATATGGCAATTCCGTAACATGCACATGGAGAGGGCTGAGCCCACAATCCTTCTGAGTTTTTATAACAAGGGGGAGCGGAGGGGTGTAGACGTAGACCAGGTCGTCATCAGTTTTTGTTGTCTGAGGTGAGTGGAGAAGAAGATAGACTGCAGCAGTAACATTAGGAATTATCAACAACAAAAGACACAAAGAACAAAAGGGAAGAGAGGGAGAAACAGCAAATATACTAACACCACACTTATTTTGGAAGTTGACTGCTCAGGCATACATACTTCAAAGCTCCCTTGCCGTCAGACTCGATGCTCCGACACTGACACACTGCACAAGACAAGTTCATCTTCATGCAAACACCATGTTTTAATGGTCTGTTTATTGTATGCGACTTGCGTGATTGACATTCCAGGAGGAAAACAAATAACTGTTGGAACTGTTTCTGGATTCACGAAAGGAGCCGACCCACTAGATTAAGTCATACCTAGCTTCCGTATTTGTTCGATTAGAGGCACCCGTTTAGTCGCTGCTCTGTACACTAGTGCATGCACCCGTTTCCTCGCGCCGAGGACGTTCTTGAAACTAGAGTGGCCTGCGATCGCTAGTGTGACACCTCCAGGCCCACATGCTCCCTAGGTATTGAAAACGAAAGAAATCCACTGCCTCGAAGAGAATGGAGTAGCTGCTGCAGCTAGAGCAAAGAATGGAGTAGCTGGTGCAGCTAGAGCAGAGAATGAAGTAGCTGCTGCAGCTGTAGCAGACATAGAGAAGGCTAACTCCACCCTTCTATCTTAAAGAGCATATGATGACCATGACTCTTCATTCGCTGATTTGCATGATGAAGACCAGCTGGATGTGAATGAAGTTCTGTTGGAAGACCTGCTAGCTTTTGTTGATGTACATTGCTAGCAGAGTCTCTGTCTCGTTTTGATTGCCAACTGATGATGCGCCCCATGGCATATCATAATAGCACAAAACAACGACATGTCGATTGTATTGTTACGCTCAGTCCACAGTAATAAAACACCTCTCTCTCTAGTGGTAGCTACTCTCCAATTGTGGCCTGTTGAATGTGCAGAATGTTGGTGAACTTGAAGAAAAGAAGGTTGTTCTACAAGACGACTGCTCGTCGCTCTCAAAAATTCTTGCAGTACTTCACTCTGCGTGGGACTCCCTCCTTTACTTTGTCACATGATCGCCTGAACTCACTCTCCCTAACACCTTCACCCTGCGTGGGACTCCCTCCTTTACTTTGTCACATGATCGCCTAAACTCACTCTCCCCAAACACCTTCACCCTGCGTGGGACTCCCTCCTTTACTTTGCCACATGATCGCCTAAACTCACTCTCCCTAAACTCCTTCATTTTAGTGCTGCTCTCTAATAGTAGCCACCTTCTCCTCGAGGCCGAAATTCTTGGTAGCCGCAGCTTCCAATTGAGCAAATTCGGATGTGTTTTTTTGGCTTTGGAGAGGCTGAACTGAATCGGATGTTCCTAGATGTAAAGAACAGAACGTGTGTATATGGTGATCTACATGTCAATTAATGTGATGTTATTTCTGTGGTATGTAGTATGTAATGTGTATGACTGCATGCCAATAAAGAATATATACATGTACTCGTATTTGAATTCCAGTATGTTTTTGTATTTATTTTGGCTAGAGCATCTAGTCAAAATGTTGGGAGAGTACAATTTCAAGTTGATTATTGAAAGTGCTATTGTAATTTAATGTATTTTGGAGTATTTGTAATATATAAAGTATTTGTATTTTAATTTGCCATCCACTGTCTGGTGCTGAATTCACTGAACAGTGTCGAAAGTACAAACCATAAACCTTCACATGATGTCATAGTTCTTGTCAGCTTCTGGATGTCTTCCTTTTAGTACTCTGAAAACGCTCATCCTGATGACCTCATTCTTAGTGTAGTGTGCTTCCCATCTTCAAGGGAAACTGCTCTAACAATAGTCCAGGGAATCAGGTTATGCACCCTAGCACCAGTATAGAATCTGCATGAATGTCTAAGGGGGGGACAGTTGCTCTTAAACATTTTTTTGTTGAACTTGTGGTTACCACTTTATAGCTCCATAGATTCTGTAAACTTCATGGTATGGACTTGATATATAGCTCAAAAGATAGGTCTCTCTCTGTGCTCTCTTTTGATATTAAAATATTTTTCATAGATATAAACTATAGCCAAGCTAAAGTGGTGGGAACTTCAAAACCCATAAATATCTCCAGATTGCAAAGTGCTAACGAGTTGAAATTAGCACCAGTGGCTAGGCTTGACCACTACGTTTTAACGCCTAATGAAAACACTCCTTGTGTAGAGTAGAGCTTCCTATAGCCACTGGTGCTAATTTCAATTCGTTAAGCACTTTGCAATCTGGAGATATTTATGCTATAGTCCTCCCCAAATGCAACTGTCCCCCCTTTTAACTACTTCCCCACATACAATCCAAAGATTACAATATCGTGATGACATTGATGATCAGGACTCTATCAGGCCTTCAGCTGGTAGGGCCATGGCAAAGCTAATGGTTTGTAAAAAGAAAAAGTCCCATAGGGTGCATACCAGGTTGATATTTTTATTATTGTGATATTATTATTCTCCACTGCATCTTTGTTCATCACACAACACACAAATTCAATGCATTCGTTTCTAGTACTGAGCTGTTTCTATATAGGATGAGATGAAGCTACCTAAAAGTATTCTAGGGTTAAGGTTATCCTAGGACTAGGGCCAGGAGTATCCTAGGACTAATATTTGGTTAGAAGTATTCCTGGGATAGGGTTACCCTAGGACTAATATATGGTTTGAAGTATTATTCTAGGGATAGAGTTATTCCAGGGCTAGGTTTATTAGGTCTAGGGCTAGGAGTATAATATTTGGTTAGCGATATTCTAGGGCTAAGAGTATCCTAGGATAAGAAGTATTCTAGTAGCTATATTTGGTTAGAAGTATTCTAGGGCTAGGGTTATCCTAGGACTATATAGTAGTATCCTAGAACTAATATTTGGTTAGAAATATTCTAGGGCTAGGAGTATCCTACGACAAATCTATGGGTTATCCTAGGACTATAGCTAGGAGTATCATAGGCTAATATTTGGTTTGAAATATTTTAGGGCCAGGACCAGAGCTGGGGTAGGGCTATATTGAGGGTGAAGGGGGTCCTAGATTAATGCTATATATGGCTAGAAATATTCTAGGCCTAGAGCTAGGGGTATCTTAGGACAACCCAGGATACTTGGCATTATCCATGACTCTGGACATACATAGCGATAGCCCTCTAAGTGATGATCCATTCTGCATGTGACTATTTCCTGTCACTAGAGACATCCCAGGATAGCCCCCAATTGTCCCGAGGTAACCCAGGATGTTCTAGGAAAGGTTGCGGCAGTGAGCATCACTAGAAGATGAGTTAATTACTAAACCAGTAAGGAGTCACATGGAAGGGTGTTCTCTGGCACTGAATGTAAACCAGGTTATAAGTTGGTAGTTGGTGGGCCATCAATACTAAGTTAGAACTAGAGAGTGGAAATGGCAAACTGTCCAGATAAGAGGAATTTACCTAACAATGCTTTGACAAACTTAACTACTGTGGGAGGCTAGCATTAGAGTAAGTGTTTGAAAAGTTGGTGAACACTTAACACTCTCTGTAGCCTTCTTAAGAGGACGAAGACATCTCTTTCGCCTTCTCTCTGAAGAGGATTAATGTGTCTCTGCCTGCCTATGGACATTACCGCAGATAGTTGGGCCTCTGAAGCCATGGCCACTGAGCTAGGTTCTAGATTGGGCCCTGACTCGGGTAGTGATGACACGGTGTAGGTGAAGACATGGACCAGCATGGCTTTTTGGGTTTGTCAAGATAATGTTAGCCTGTTATTTCTCAAGAGCAGCTGCATTTGAATCTAAACTTCCCCTCCCCACCCAAAAAAGTACATTAATTCAAATCCAATACAGCTCTTTGATTGTCCTATATTTACAGCCCAGGCATACCTTGACTTGTGTTGACCTTTGTGATAGTCTATAATGTGCTGACTGACTTGATGGATGGTGAATCAGCAGCTCCAAGTGCTTTACCATCCACCTCTCTGCTCTCTCCTCAGTTCTGGCTGCTACCTCTAGGTTTTGTGGTCAATTTTGACAGCAATCTACCGACCCACAGCATAATTACATGAATAATGGTTTTGCTCCATTATATTTTTTAACTGTAGCAGATTGATCTTGAATTTATTGCTGAGGAATGTATCATTGTAGGGGGGTGAAGTGGGGTGTCGAAGATAGCAAAGGAAAATATGTGGCATGTGTGGTGAGCGGAGATCTCTTGACTTCGGGTAGACTTGCTATGCATCCATCATTATGTGTTTCCTGTTACCTCCTACTGGAGGGAAGGGGGGGGGGGGGGGGGGGAGGTACCTCAACTCATGATGAAATTGCATGTCATCAACTCACTACTATATACTAAACAGTGAGAAAACAACAGGTATAAAACTCTGCACCCGACCCTCCTGCGACCATTGTAGGAGGGTTGGCAAGGCAAGATGACATGCAATTTGAGCAGATGATAAATATATTCTAGTAGGTGGAGTAGGTAATTATGTTAGGTGAGGAAGTTAGGGTTAAAGTGGATAATTGACTTACCAGATATTTAACCCTTCTACTGCTGGATTTACAGGATTATTAATTTACAGGATTATTATTTCGTAGTTATTGCAATAGAAGAGCAGCAATAGAAGAGCAGCAAGCCAAGTCTTGTGTCCTGCCTTTTTATTTGTAGCTAAGCTGTATGGCCATCATGCATGTCTATTATAAATGCCTGATGTATGCATGGCTGCATAACCAGATGACTTGCAGGCCAGTGGGATGCCTGATGTATGCAAGGCTGCACAACCAGATGGCCTGCTGTAAAATAAGAAACATAATGTATGAAATATAGCCAAGGAGGTTTGTTAAGACTGCCTGGAAGTAGCTCCCCCTGAAGATTGGAAGCACATTAATTATCAGAGTACTGGAGGCAAGATGATGCAACAAAAGCTGACAAGAGCTTCAAATATTATATATTTCGACTTTGATCCATTTTAATGTGTTTCTCTTGTACTAGATGTATATGGTCAGATATCTTTCATCTATATACCAACTTCATATGCAGCCTGTCTCATTTGTACTCGCTCTCTGAGGGAGTGGCATCCATGAGTGGCAGAGTATATACATGCAAGGAATTGTTTGTTACTCTGACGCTTAGCTTGATATAGTTTCTTCGCCCTCATGGCAAATGCAGCATCCACCTCCATAGCTGGAGCATGTCAAGGAATTCAGTGTCTATGTCGCGATGAAACTCCAGCAACCTTGCCCTGACAGCTACGAACTTTTCAACTCAATTCTCACTCCTGAGTCCAGTGTAGCTAGTTCTGACCTGTTTTCGTGTTATTTGTATATATCTGGCAGGCAGTGCTCCAATTTTTCCCCACCAAGACGACCATTTCCTTGTTTATTTTTTAATCCTTTCCATTTAGGGCAGCCAGACGATACAACCTTTTCCCTTCAATTCTCCAACGAGGATTCACTTCACTTGCCAATCATATAATTAAGCACCTCACCTTGTGTGTTATTTAATGATCACCCTGAGGAAGGCCAAAAGAAGTTGGCCAAAACCTGTGTTGATCATTCCAATTTTTTAAATTCTCTTTTTAGCTCATAATGAGAAGGTCAAATATTTTCAGGTATCAATGTCATCAGAAGATAGTCATCATTCTAGGGCCTGCAGAGAAAGTGTACTTTATGGGGGGGGGGGGGGGGGGGGGGAAGGGTGGGGGGGGGGGGGGGGGGGGGAGATGAGTTCAGCATTATTTGCCTCTTTGTGGTGCCATGCTGAAAATGTCCATTAAGAGTATATACAGCAAAACTTTCTCACCTGTTGTAGTTTCACCTTCCATAAGTGCCAGCCAACTGTTGAGGCACGCTACATTCGGGCTAGCTTAAACGCCGTTTAACACAAGGTAGTGGCCAAGGGGAACATTGCGTTCCAATCTGTAATACCCTTCCATTACAGTCTGTCGTAATGTGAACCAGACGCATGACACATTGAAACACAATGAATGGTGTGCTTGACTAGAAACAAAAAGTTTTATTCCAGCATAGATAATGCAGCATCATGCCAATTGGAAAGATAGAATCCAACACGCAGATTGCACACCTGCTCTTTAGTTTCAGGTAAACATGGCATTTACGGATGAGGGAAAGCTCATTAGAGCTCTGAAAACTTCCCATGCTTGTGACTGGTATCTACAAAGCAGTCGCAATATCAAGGCGAAGGTCAATACCCCGAATCAGGTCACGAGTCGGGTTAAAACTGTTATATATCTAGCTAGCTAGTGGTTTTTTAGCTGATACACTGGAGCACTCCCTATGCTGGATTGATCCACATTTTGGAAGTTGGAAGGTGAAGCCCACAAACTCCAGAGCTCATACATTTCTCAGCTAAAACTCACATCAGCAGCTCTTTAGCAACTAAATGGTGGTTTCAGCTGATATTAGCTCCAACACTAAGGCAGTGAATCAGCAGTGCCCCAAAAGCAAACCCGCAACCCCCCTCCCCCAGCAAATATTAAAAGTGTGAAAGATCCATCTTCAAGATCAGTTTATGTGTTACCATTTATTTTCCTAATCGCATAACTTTTGCACGATAGCTCAAGTACCAGAAGACTCCTAATGCATTCCTGGGATGCATTCCTGGGATGCGCTACCCATGATACTCTGACATCCTGGGATGATCCTGGGAAAACCTTGCTTCTGTGGCACGTGCTACTAGGGAATGTCTTGCTGAGTCCTTTTTGTTTCGTAGTTCATAGTTTCTAATCTTCGGTAGTGGTCATCAAATCTACATGCTCTATTCTCAGTCTTGCTGCATGCTGAGATCTTGTATTTTGTGTTAGTACTATATATGGAAGTGGTTGTTACATCTACATGTCAGTCCTGCTGTATGCTGAGATCATCTGCTTACCTGTATCTTGTGTGTGTGTGTGTGTGTGTGTGTGTGGGCTGTACATGGTAGTGGTCATCACATACACATGCCCTATACTGCTGCATGCTGAGATTATCTCCTTGCTTGTAATTTGTTATTGCTATATGTGGTAGGTTGGTTGCAGTCCTGCTGAATGCTGAGATCACCTGCCTTCCTGCTGTATCCTGCATGAGCGCTATACTTGGTAGTGGTCACTACATCTACATGCTCTATTCTCAGTCCTGCTGCATGCTGAGATCATCTGCTTGCTTGTATCTTGTGTTAGTAGTGTTATGTGATAATTGTTTTCACATCTACATGCTCTATTCTGCTGCATGGTGAGATCATCTGCTTGCTTGTATCTTGTGTTAGTGCTATAGGTATTAGTGGTGTCACATCTATATGCTCTATTCTTAGTCCTACTGCATGCTGAGATCATCTGCTTGCTTGTATCTTGTGTTAGTGCTATAGGTGTTAGTGGTGTCACATCTACATGCTCTATTCTTAGTCCTACTGTGCGCTGAGATCATCTGCTTGCTTGTATCTTGTGTTAGTGTATATGTGGTAGTGGTCATCACATCTACATGCTCTATTTCTAGTCCTGTTGCATGCTGAAATCATCTGCTTGTTTATATCCTGTGTGAGTGCTATACATGGCAGTTTTTACTGCATCTACATGTGGTAGTCTCGGTCCTGCTGACATGCTGAGATCATCTGCTTGCCTGTATCTTGAGTGCTGTGCATGGTAGTAGTCATCACATTTACATGCTCTATTCTCAGCTGGATGTGAGACCATCAGCTTGCTTGTATTGTATGTGAGTGCTGTGATGCTAGTAGATTTATTTTTCCAATTCTTAGATCTTGGCTTGAAATGAACCTCAGTCAAGATGGTTGAAGGTGCCGTCTAGCGCCTTTATCAATTTTGTGGACTCGATTCTAGTCACGGAAACTGTGCTCCAATTCTTTTGTACAAGAATAAGATCTGGTAAAGAGTTGCAATTATTATTCCATGAAACAATTCGGTCACAGCAAGCTTCGAAACTTTAGCTCCTCGAAAAAGAAGTGCTCTCTATATAAATACATGTAGTGGACACAGATTGTATTTTCTGAAACGAGCTATATACAAAATAAAATAAAAGAATCATAAGTTATATTAGCCTGTATAGCCCAGTGCATCTAGGTAATCACACCCACATTGGCGCTTTCTAGGGTGTGTGGTAAGCATAACCACACCCACCATGCATATTTGCACTACCTTAGATGTTGGCAAGGCCTACACCTCACCATCCTTCTGGTGGTTCTGGCCAAGTTATTATGCATCAAGCACCTTGATCCCTGCAACTATGGAGGTATGCTGGCAGCTTGGTGTATCCAAACTGGGTGCACGGAGCACTAGCTGCCAGTGCCTCTGAACTCGTGCTCAGTGATAGTCTCAAACTCAGGACTGCCTTCTTCAAGAAGGTCACAGAAGTCATTGGACAGCAGGTTTGGGGTCGATTAAGGTTATCCTATATATTGGTCAGTAAAAAAAAAAATTCTTCCAGTATTGGTACTTAATCAGGATTCAAATTTTTTAATGTAATCTGTAATCTATCATAATCATATCATAATCAGGAGTAAAAGTCATTGTGTCTGCCAGTTAACAAAATACCGAAATAATAACTAACTAATTAACAAGCACATTATAACTTATTATTATATATAACTAGAATACATAACTTAAATAAATACATAAAACTAATTGTTGCACATTTGAAATATCATTAGTTTGCTTTTAACTGCAAAAATAACTGATTGCAGTAATGGATTAATGTTTTCCTCACTCTGTTTGAATGGGACGAGCACTAGTTAGGTCTTCCCAGCAATCGATCTTGTTGACAGTCTTGTAAAGATGTCAAAGGATGAAGGAAATTCCAGCAGGCCTGCCTATCATTTGCACACACCATGGTTGATGAAGTGCCCCAATGCAACGAATGTTCTCATTTAGTGGGAAGGTATTTCGACCAGATCGAGCCATACCTGGAGACGAAGCGTTTGCCTACATGCTAGGTTTAACTGCACTATCCTAGTAAAAAATGGTATTGCTGCCCACCCATCCCATTAGAATAGCTGAAAAATGAAAACTATCATCTGCTAAATATTAAAATGTTTCATGGATGCGCAAGAAGTGAGGATGCAATACTTGTTCCAAGAAGCGGCTTCTCTCCACAGAATACATGTATTGCAACACCTCCCATCATTTGTAATGATGTCATTGTCAATATTTGATCTGGTTTTGTAACTGACTCAATTATCTTCAGTGCCTAGCCCCATCACTACAACCACTCTCAGCCAACTTTCAGCTGACATCATGTAATAAACAACATTCTCAACAATGAACTTAAAATAAAAAATCCCTCTAAATTTTAAGTTGGTCATTTTTCTTATGGTTAGTCGCTAGTTTCTTGTGGTTAATCATTACTTTCTTGTAGAGTTGTGGGTAGTCGTTAATTTCTTGTGGTTAGTCATTAGTTCTTGTGCTTAGTCAATAATTTCTTGTGGTTAGTCGGTACTTTCTTGTAGTTATTTGTTAGAGTCTTGTGGTTAGATGTTAGTATTGTGGGTAGTTGTTAGTTTCTTGTGGTTAGTCATTACTTTCTTGTGGTTAGTTGTTAGAGTCATGGGTAGTCATTCGTTTCTTGTGGGTAGTCGTTAGGTTCTTGTGGTTAGTCGTTACTTTCTTGTGGTTAGTTGTTAGAGTCTTCTGTTAGAGTCATGTGGTTAGTTGTTAGTCTTGTGGGGAGTCATTAGTTTCTTGTGGTTAGTCGTTACTTTCTTGTGGTTAGTTGTTAGTCTTGTGAAACCACTGGATTAATTGACCCTGACCCTGTTTTGCAGCAAAGAGAGGGTTCATTAGAGAGGAAGGCCTCAGGATGTTCTTCCCTGTATCTTTAATGCAGGGGATTTTAGTGTCAAGAGTGCTTTAGGAGTTATGTACGTAAAGGGTCGGTGTCAAGCAAAACAACGAAGTCACCCACTTGTCACTTCTAGTAACACACAGCACTTGCTAACCACTGTATAGCAATCCCTCATTGTTTAGACACTTTTTTTTTAATGGCAGAAGCGGAGCCCCCCCCCAATTCATATCTCAACTCACATTGGCAGCTTCTTAGCTGGTTAGTTGCACTCTATTTCTGTGGAATCTTTTTTTGTTTTAGTTGAGGACAACAATGCAAACACGGTTTCTAGATGGAGAGGTGAAAGGTTGGTGGGATTAAACTGATAACCGCTTTCAAGTGCTGTTTATATTTCAGGTTTGTTGACTCTCTCTGAGTATCTCAACCTGTGCCATCCTCACACCGAGGAAGGAGTGGCAATGCTTGATGACCTTAAATACTGGTTAGCATGGTGCTTATAGCATCAGTCAGCGAGATAATTGCCAAATAGTCCCTTAACAAGCAGTGCCCAATGTACAGACATCATCTTCTAATAGTAGGGGTTGCTGAGTTTATGTACTGGACTAGCTGTTGAATGGGAATGGTTGAACTGTGCAGGGCAGAGCCTGAGGAGTGTCATATACATGGACATCACATCTACAAATTTGTTTGGTTGCCAGCAATGGAAGAAACAATGACTTTTGAGCAGTAGGAGACAAGCATGCATATAGGCTAGATGTAGCCGCTTACCTGCTTTACTTACACTGTATATATTGGTGCTTAATTAATATAGACACCTGCTTTACTTGCACTATATATATATTCATTGTTGACAAATAGAGGCTAGATGTAGGTGCTTAATATAGATACCTGCTTTAATATATTCATGCTTGACAAATAGAGGCTAGATGCAGGTGCTTAATATAGATACCTGCTTTACTTGTACTGTATATACTCATGCTTGACAAATAGAGGCTAGATGCAGGTGCTTAATATAGATACCTGCTTTACTTGTTCTGTATCAAAAATCTCTCAGTTGACATAACAAAATTACAATGACCTTCTCAATAATCAAATTGAAATTTTCTCCATCAACATTTCGACTAGATGCTCTAGCCTTCATCATTTAATTCCTATGAAAGCTAGAGCATCTAGTCCAAACATTGAGAGAGTAAATTTCAAGTTGATTATTGAGAAGTTCACTGTAACTGTACATATATGTATGTGCCATGAGGCTTGAGAAAAGGGCATTGTACAGAATAAGTACATTTTAGTGATTGGCATCAGGTCAAAAATTTGTGTCACAAAATTACTTACAGAATGGAAGTTGGAAGTTTTAACCAAAACAGAAGCCTGGCTGGGCGGTCTGACATTAGATACCGAAAAATAATCTATTTTTTGAACAATTTGTTTTCGGTATAATTTTTTCACATCCTGCCACATACCTATTAGCTGATGGTCTGAGCATTAGTAGAGACCGTAGAGACTGAAAAATAATCCATTTTTGAACAATTTGTTTTCTGTAGAATTTTCTCACATCCTGCCACATAGCTACCTATATATTAGCTGATAGTCTGAGCATTAGTTGACACCGAAAAATAATCTATTTTTGAACAATTTGTTTTCTGTAGAATTTTCTCACATCCTGCCACATACCTATTAGCTGATGGTCTGAGCATTAGTAAAATAATCTATTTTTTAACAATTCATTTTGTGTAGAATTGACTACCTTTTCTCACATCCGGCCACATACCTATTAGCTTGCTAGAAGATCACCCAGACAACATAGACCTCAACATTTTGATCCTCCTAAGAATATAACACTGACATGAAACATTTACAGGTGAAAATTTGTGTGATGAACTCGATGAACTCGCAGAATAATTCTCCATACAATACCTGGCCTTGTTGCTTCTGACTCTTGTATCCTGTACATCAGAAGCTACCAAACCACTGCAGCAACTAGTGCTACTAGGATGTAGGAATGCAATTAACACCTCTGGAGAATTTAGTGCCTTATCATAATTATGCTCTGCCATGATGACCTCGGCTATAATAATGTGCTAATATGTGCTGTTTGTTGATGAAGAACATTCTATTCACACGTGTGTGTTGGGTCAACATAGCCAAGGTTATGGGCTGCACTAATCACTGCCACTTTTACCTCAACAAGCACATTTTTAGCGAGTTGCTGTGAGTTATTGCCGCTATTCGCATTCCTATTTCTGAACTTCAAAATACAGTGTAGTGGACCCCTTCCTCCCTACCCCCCCACCGTACTTCCCCCGAGAAAAATATAGATAATAATAACTCTTTGGTCATGGGAAAGGAATGACAGAAAGATCTTTCAGATCAGAGTGGTGTCTAACATTCCCATAGCTTCATTGTAATGCTGACAAAGATGCAGCTTTTTTTGTGCCAACTCTGCATGAAGGCATCCCATGAGGGCTAGTTCTTAACAAGTGCAAAAAGAGAACCAGCAGAGGGTTTAATTATTGGAAGGAGGCAACATCTGCATTTAAGAAGGTGATTGTCATTGGGAGGCCAGTGAAGCCATAATAACGCTACCAATTGAGGTCCTAGGAGACATTGATGAAGTGCAAAGTAAAAAGCACAAGGAAGAGAGCAGAAAGGTGATCTCAACAACTCGAGAGAACATTGCCCATCATAGTTTGCCCTTCAGAACTCTCTGATATTGATACCAATTTGCTACTGCTACGAAGTTTGGGCCATCCAGATATTGCTACCTGGATAAAGAAAAAGACTTTATTCCAGTCCTGAAGTCCAAAATGAATGTCTACAAATTATGGTACTTTACATAATCAGTCTGCAGTCTCATCCAAACTAGAGCATTTTGATCAGCCAGGTTATGCAATTTCAAAACCTCGAAGAATGACTATTGAAGGCAGTGAATGGAAAGGACTATTCACCACATTTGCGAGCTGTCATTGAGATAACTTTACTGATAGTGATCTGCAACACAGTCAGACATCTTTAGTTCTAGTTTTCCTAAAGTTCAATTGAAACCTGTTACACTGAAGGAAATCATATTTTATCTGCAGGGTTTCTCACAAGGGCAGCGCATCCCCCCTTCCCCCCCACCCCCCACCCCAAGCAGTTGTGCTGGGTATCCCGCCTCATCCTTGTTTTACTGTCAACCAGTTCAGCAAGTGAAAGGTCCTTCTCTGCCATGAAGCGACAGAAGTCTTGCTTATGTAAGACTATGGGCCAGTCAAGATTAAATCACCTCATGGTTCTTAACGTTTACAAGGAAGCGCTGGATCAAATATGTCTCATTCAGATTGTCAATGAATATGTCATGGGAAGTTAACGTCGCCTTTGAATCTTTGGTAACTAATTATTAGAGTGCATTATTACTTCAATAGCTACTTTAGCCACAATATTATACATAGCACAATACATAATGATTTATCCATATTAATATAATGGAGTGATTATTATGAAAGGTGATTAGGTACATCCAAATTACAGCAGTGATCACAACATTGAAATTTTGATATTGATGATACAGTTTGATATTGAAGAGAATTATTTGAGCTGTTTTCATATAAATTATCCAAAGGGGTGTAGCCCACTTTTTGCCTGAGCTTCCTACAGCACTGTATAAAGTTTGTCAGGTGTGTGGCTGTGGATATTGATGGTTTCCATGCATAGTTCCTCCCAAATGTAGATTTTAAATCGAAGTAAGATTGCAAATAGGACAAGGAAGCTTAACATAAACAGCAGGCCTTTTGGTCACCATCAGAGGCTCTGAAATTATCTTGAAATAACTGAGCAATGTCATTTTTTAGAACTCGGTGCAACAATTAAGACTCCAAAAATTACGGTTTCCAGGCAACAGGAAACACCCCTGGGTACAGGTCTGAGTGTAAGCTACTTGTTGAAAGTAATCATTCACTTTTTTGCTGTGAAAATGTGCACTGCTGAATACGCTTGGCCAGGCTCAATTACGACACGAGTGTGACTTTGATCACGACAATCTTTAACCACTTTGAATCAAGAAACTCAGTGCATGGCATTGGAACATTTTGAGTCATTTGGCAGTAAAATTGTTGTGAATGGATTTATGGCCTCAAGTAATGTGGATGTAAGAAAAGACATGGATAGATCTTTCGATGATTTTCACAGTTTTAATTGGTTTTTGTGTGTGTCTGCCTGTTTACTACTTTTAGTGAAGGATTCGATGTATGCTTGATCTGTTTTGGGAGTTAATAGAATGTGAAGAATTCAATGCGATGCTTGATCTGTTTTGGGAGTTAATAGAATGAATAATGAGTGAAGAATTCAATGCATGCTTGATGTGTTTTGGCAGTTAATAGAATTAATAATGAGTGAAGAATTCAATGCATGCTTGATGTGTTTTGGCAGTTAATAGAGTTAATAATGAGTTTAATTTTTAATATTTATGGTGTCAGCCATTTTAAAATTCGGGCCAAACCAATACAGCGAGTGCCAGTATACTCACTGATGTAATATACTATCTATTAGACCACACTCTTTTTAGACCATGCACCATTTACTGCTGATACCTCAACGTAATATGAAGCACCCTCCATCATAATTACACTGCAATATTATGCTACATAAAAAATTAGTATGAATAAGTGAGCAGAGTAGCTCAGAAAATTCTTACAAGTCTGTGTGTGTACAGCCAGTACAGCACTTGTTATCATCAGTAAGACATGAAGACATTGAGAGAGAGTTTTTGCATTGGCCGAAGCTCACCTGAAAGGAGACTCCACAAACAGATACATTGTTACCTTATCGAGGTTGATCTGGTGGTCTATTACACGCTGGTATTACAGACTTCCCAGCCAAAATGACAGAGCATGCCCTCGAATTGGAAGCTCACGAAATGCATTCCAATGGAGGATATACATGTGTCATAAGTGGTGAGAAAAGGTGGGAATTAATCACATTTGGATTATTGGCATCGGGACAAAGATTTCTCACAAAATTACTTACAGAATAGAAGTTTAACCAAAACAGAAGATACGAAAGCCTCTGAGTGCAGTGGCTGAGCATTTGAGCATTGGTGGACACTGCTGAGTGCAGTGGCTGACCATCTGAGCATTAGTAGACACTGCTGAGTGCAGTGGCTGAGCATTAGTAGACACTGCTGAGTGCAGTGGCTGAGCATCTGAGCATTAGTAGACACTGCTGAGTGCAGTGGCTGAGCATCTGAGCATTAGTAGACACTGCTGAGTGCAGTGGCTGAGCATCTGAGCATTAGTAAACACTGCTGAGTGCAGTGGCTGAGCATCTGAGCATTAGTAGACACTGCTGAGTGCAGTGGCTGAGCATCTGAGCATTAGTAGACACTGCTGAGTGCAGTGGCTGAGCATCTGAGCATTAGTAGACACTGCTGAGTGCAGTGGCTGGCATTAGTAGACACTGGGGGAAAAAACGTGTCTGAGCATTAGTAGACACTGGGGAAAAACATGTCTGAGCATTAGTAGACACTGGGGGAAAAACGTGTCTGAGCATTAGTAGACACTGGGAGAAAAACGTGTCTGAGCATTAGTAGACACTGGGGAAAAAACATGTCTGAGTATTTGTAGACACTGGGGGAAAAACATGTCTGAGCATTAGTAGACACTGGGGGGAAAACATGTCTGAGCATTAGTAGACACTGGGGGAAAAACGTGTCTGAGCATTAGTAGACACTGGGGGGGAAACGTGTCTGAGCATTAGTAGACACTGGGGGAAACGTGTCTGAGCATTAGTAGACACTGGGAGAAAAACGTGTCTGAGCATTAGTAGACACTGGGGGAAATGTGTCTGAGCATTAGTAGACACTGGGGGGAACATGTCTGAGCATTAGTAGACACTGGGAGAAAAACGTGTCTGAGCATTAGTAGACACTGGGGGAAACGTGTCTGAGCATTAGTAGACACTGGGAGAAAAACGTGTCTGAGCATTAGTAGACACTGGGGGAAAAACGTGTCTGAGCATTAATAGACACTGGGGGGAAAATGTGTCTTGAGCATTAGTAGACACTGGGGGAAAAACATGTCTGAGCATTAGTAGACACTGGGGGAAAAACGTGTCTGAGCATTAGTAGACACTGGGGGTAATGCTCAGATTAAGACACTGAAAAATAATACCTGTAGGTCTAATTTTTCCCCCTGCATATTAGTTAGCTAGAAGATGACCAAGACAACACAGACCAGTTTTTCAAGATTGTAGTCCTCTCAAGGATAAAACATTGAAGCATTTACATAGGTGAAAATTTACGTGTATGAACTCAGTGCATTCCATTCAACACCTGGCCTTGTTCTTGCTTCTGACTCTTGAGTCCTGCACATCTGCCACTGCGCAGCTGTTAGGTGCTGCACTACGATATTGGGTTGTGTACATCAGAAGCCGCCGACCTACTGCAACTACTAGACACTGCAGCTACTAGGATGTTGGGTTCTGTACATCAGAAGCCACCAACCCACTGCAGTTGCTAGGTGCTGCAGCTATTTGCATATAGGAATATCAATTAGTACCTACAGGGGATGTAGTGCCACAGGCTCTAATGATCTAATGATTATGCTCTAGGTTATAATGATGACCTAAGCTATAATGATATGCTGGTGACATGCACACTGATAGCAAAACATTCCATTCACACAACATGTTGGTTCAATATTGCCATGGATTTGGATAATGAACTGGTCACCAAGTGTTGAGGCATGTAAATACAATTCCACTTCCTAGAACAAGCACATGCTTGGCTAGCTTGGCAAGTTGCTATGGGAATTATTGCCACTTTCTGTCATTCTTCTTATTAAATAGTGATTCTCCAAAAACAATAATAAAACATTAAAAACAGCAAAGTTCATAATATGTTGAATTTAGCATCAGCTTGAATTTAGCATCAGCTTGTAATAAAAATGATAATAATCGACAACAATAATAATAGTAATAATAATAACAACAACAATAATAAAATAATAATAATAATATTATTAACAATAATAATAGTAACATAGTGACAATGTTTTTCCTCTGAAAATCCACTGATATACCTTGCAGGAGATATTACGTTGAAGTTAGTCTTCTGTCGCCTGCTTCATCATTCTCCCCAGCCTTTAAAAGAAAGAGAGAGCCCAAATCTTCTTCAGGATACAACACTCAAGGTTGCAAAATTGTAGCTGGATGTGAAGTTTACATACAGTACTTTAAAGTTTGTCTGCTTCTCGGCATGGTTTGCCACTAACTCAGCACCACTTGCAGCCCTAGTGATATGTGCAGGCACTAATGTCTCCAGGCACATGACATCCCAAAGTAGTGTTTACCTAATTTTCAAACAACTGTCAGTCAGGTTTTTCGCCAATCTTTCTTGAAAGGTCTGGTGGCTCAAGCCTGATCAGAATTTTGGCAGAAATCAATTATCTATGTATATTTTCACTGCAAGGGTAAGGCCAGCACTCCACCAACAATTTAGTCTATGGATACCCAAGAGACTCATTGTGAACCACAATGGTGATGCAAATAAGGATGATAGTGAGATGTACCCAGACGCAAGCCCATAGCAATTGTGATGGCAGTATCATCTAGACTTGACAATTGAATGGGTTGGTAAGCATTGAGCCAAGAAGCTGAGTTCTGTGGGAAGCAGCCAACAGATAACCAGCCAACAGATAACCATGGGATATACTTCATCAAGGGCACTGTTCCTCAAAGAACCAACAGTGGCAATAACTTTGTAGGCATCCCAGACTCATTGGTAGAGTGCAGATAAACCATTGGTAGAGATGCCCTTCAGATCGGGCAGAAATCACATGGTATGAAAAGTGCAGATGAGATAATACTCTGGAACCTGGGAAGCAGAATGTGGGAGCCAGGTCAAAGGAGCCTGCAGCAGAAGCTAAGTAAATGGAGGGTGCAAATTGAACAGCACTCCTTAAACACAGCCCACCATATCTAACAGGAAGATTAGCCTGAATGCATGCAAGATCATTGCCCTGAGAAAGGCATTGTATGTGATATTGCTCACAATGGATTCTGAGGAGACCATCATATTCAGCTGATTTGGCTGAGAAGAAGCAGGGTGAGGTACGCAGAATGTGTAACAGTTTTAGGATTGTTAATGGCAGTGTGGCATTCTGTATACACAAGTGGGTCTGTTTATCTCCAACAAGCTTTAATGACTTAATCTTCTCATCAACGGTCTCAGAGACAGACCTAATATCATCTCCAAAAGGAGATCCAGGAAGTGATGCACAACATGCATCTGTGACACACAAACCAGGGAATGTGGAACATCTCAGGCTGGGTACAGATTTTTTCTGACTTCACTAGATTTAGTTCCAAATCAGCATCCTGTCAAAATGCTTCACGGTCTCAATCTTCTGTAGAACGTCAGAGCAACTGCCACCATCGTTTCCATAGTCCTGGTTAATTGAACTCTGTCCTCAGCTGGGTCATAGGTGGTGGGCTGACAAACAAAACAGCAAATGGCCAAGAAGCTTATCCTGCTGCATACCTTTGGATGTGTCCAAGTTGGTATCACCTCGAACAGGTGAGACAAAGCAACATACTCCGAGTGCACAAAGTTGTCAGTGTTGGTGCCATCTCACTTACTGTCCAATATTTTATCCCTGCAAGTATTTTATCCCTGCAAGTATTTTATCTCTGCAAGTATTTTATCCCTGCAAGCAGAGTTGAGTTCTACCATCACACTGAAGGTTTCTGTGTGTAAATCCTGACAGCATGAGTAGGGGCATCTGCATAACATTTAACCCTGAAGCCAAGCTTGTGTGTCAATCAAGCAAAGATCCCATCTCATCTCTTAGCCATACTTGGCTGCCAAGTGGAGGAGTATGCGACTAACTGCAATAGGCCCGGCCATATAGCCTTGTCCTTTCTCTGCAAAGCCACGAGCCTCCGAAACAAGAAGGGTCGAGTGAGATTGGTTAATGAACTTGGTCAGGGCATAGAGTGGTGCGTTATCACTATTTCTCTGTCTATATCAAGTCATTTAGATGTCTAGGACTCAGAGTAGCAGGCCTTCCAGATGAGCTATTGGAGAGGGATTTACTTCATCCAGTCACTACACATGAATGAGAAGCATCTTCAAAGTGCATGACATCTGGGTGGGAATCAGGGCATTTTTAATAGAGGGCATCACCCATCTTGCTGGCAATCTTGGCTTCAGTTGTGCTGTAGAGTATAACTATTCCCAGAGCCTATGGCTGCTCTGAGATAGAGTCTGCTGTCAGGTATCACATTCTGTGTTGGCGAAGTGGGAAACAGCTGCAGCATAGAGTCCTTTTTTGGTGAAGTCTTGAAAGCATTTGGAAAGTAACCCAAACCAGGCCAGTGGCAGATAACCTGTCCCATCAGTCACACAGGTCAACCTGCCACATCATCTTAAAACCACACTTCTTTGTAGTTAAGTTCTAGTTAAAGGGATTGTCACAAGGGTATACATTAGCATGGCAAGCGGATGATCTGGGTGGGATCCTCTCGGGAGAGTTGTATCACTGTCCACAAACAGCTCTGTAAGGGGTCTATAAAGATGGTTATAAGGGGTGGACACAGTCTTTGGGTATTGCAAAGAGAAACTTGTCTATTCACTGCATTGCTTAGAATAGGTAGGGACCTCCCTCACTGCTGTTTTGCTGCATATTGAACACATGACTCAGCCCAAAACCAGGTCCACATCAGTGGTGATTTGAACCAGGACATCTAAGCTCAATTGGGCACGAACAAAAACCACTCCTGACTTTGTTAGATGTACTAGCCTTGTGCTGACTAAGCAAATGGTGTTATAGATGGGTTAGATATCATCTGCACTACCACAGTGACACTCACTATTCAACGTTTAATCATACTAACTTTAGTACCAGCTAGGTGGTATTGTAGTGCAGTGCTATGGTCCTGCTTCTAGGCCCAATTGAGTATCTGTGCATTCACCATCGTTGCTAATTATTCAGTCCAATATATCTGAGGCTGCCTACCAGGAAATATTGTAAATCCATTCATGAGAAAGGGTGTTACAACCAGATCAGACTGAGCTACTGTGGTTACAACCAGATGAGACTGAGCTACTGTGGTTACAACCAGATGAGATTGAGGGGTGTGGTTACAACCAGATGAGATTGAGGGGTGTGGTTACAACCAGATGAGATTGAGGGGTGTGGTTACAACCAGGTGAGATTGGGGTGTGTGGTTGCAACCAGATGAGACTGAGGGTGTGGTTACAACCAGATGAGACTGAGGGTGTGGTTACAACCAGATAAGACTTGGTTACAACCAGATGAGGCTGCTGATCTGGTGTGGTTACAACCAGATGAGACTGGTGTCAGTTGGAGGGGCAGTCTCTGTTAGGGGATTTCCAGTAAGTTATGTCAAGGTAGCTATTGATGCTTCATATCCACACTATTAGTTCAGAGGCTGAAACTTATCATCTGACTGCATCACGAGCTAATATGAACAGTACCATGAAGTCTGGCATATAAATACCTCTAAATGTACTTTACATACCACTTACTAGTATTACTGTCTATATTGTAGATGGCCAAAATACACTTTTGCAGCTTCCCAGCAGCTCCAGGGACATTCACCATAAGATTCAAATTTTCCTTCAGTGATCTTGTGTCTATATAATAATTAATCTCTTTCCTTCCTCCCACCATAATACCCACCCAAACACCCACCCTAACAGCTCATAGATACATTCGTAACTACCAGAACACCCCCGATGACTTGGCAACAACTAATTTGTTTCTAAAAAAATGGTAAAGATCTTCAACACAATAACCATACTTGTGCTTGTACTGAAAAGTGGTCTATTAAAAAGCTCATATCGTCAGGCGCTGAGGATATGAGCTTTTTAAGATTTTTTAAAATAAGCTAGGCTCACCAATTATAATAAGATGCTATATATGTATAAAAATCATCTTCGCAGGGCATCCTAATTGGTGTCTATATATTTAGCCCCTAGCTGAGCTGATTCAGCATCCACTGCATGTTTTGACTCCAAAAAGTGGATAGTCATACACAGTCAGCACAGGCATTAAAACAAAACCAGTAAATATAAGAGGAACTACAAAGTTTTTGAAGAGGGATGCTATTATGGAGAGGAAACAAAACAAACAAAAAATTAATTTTTTCAAACAAATTGACCAGTAAAAAAGAGAGAGACCGTTTCCATGTAAACCACAAGCAATAGATGATCCTTTACCATTTAAAATCATATCCAACAATCCTTGTATATGGTACATGTATATATATACCATAAATCCAGAATTCTTCATTGTTGATAACTTATTGTAGTCATGGGGAAAAATTTAAACATTGCTCGTATCTTTTGACTATATATGCAGTTCTCATAAAATTTCTGGTGCTATATAGCTAGCTAGCTCTGTGATATTCAGATGTAGCTTCATAGCTCTAAACATGCTTTAGAAACTGACTTCTGAGGGGAGAATTAGGCTATGAAAAGTCAAGTGTGTTTGCATATGTACATTCAATACACAGAGCAATAAAGGCCTCCAAGTGTGTATGAACTTAATTATTCTCGTATATGCCATACATTTCTGCATGCCTTCACCATTTTTGAAGAAATAGGTAAGGTGTTATCATTAGATACTGCTCCCAGGCGGGACAGAGCAAGAGTTAACTTAATGCTAGAAATATTTTTCATCTATGATATTTGACATTTGGAAAAGTGAACCCAGCTTGACAATTTCCTTGGTATGTGTCCTATATTGATGCACCAGAAGCTGCTGGGTATGTAACGATCTCTTGAGGGATTGTGAAAGAGAGCCATAAACTAACTCATATAGCTCCATAAACATGTAGACTCTTTCAAGAATGGCCTAGCAATCTCATCCATAGTCTTCAGCCGGTTTCTATTCATATGTCAATTGTGTATTAGCTCCCAGTCAGTCGTGTGAGATAAAAATAATCCACGAGTTCTATAATTTCCGGATTTATGGCATATTATTTTGAATGTTAAAACTTGTTGTAGTCGACATGAGTACAGCCTATCTGCCAATTAAAAGTAGCTATATAGTTGTTAGTTAATTAAAAAAATCTTCTTTCAAGTTTTGTTGTTATTATATATTTTTCTGGGTGTAATAGTTGAGCAGTGGAGGCTACGCAGAGTTCTGAAAAATCCAACTCAGAGCTATAATTATTATTGTTGGACACTACACATATCAGCACATGCCATGTCTTGTTGGTATTGTTGACTCTATCCACCTGTACACAACATTGTCCAATGCATGAAAATCAGCACATTGTTGACTGCATCCATGTAGGGTCAGCTACAGTCTCCTTCAACAAGAATTGTAACAGTTGCACATAGGAGAACACAGCTGATCAAACAGAAGATCAGTTTTAATCTTAAGACTAGGTAACAGTTAGGAATGAGAACTCTATAAACCAAGCAACAAAACTGAGGGGGGTTATTCATTCTGTTTACTATATAGTACGTGCAGTCAATTTTAATGATAAAACTCTGCATGAACTAGCTTGATTGCACCATCTGCAGTCACTACTAACCATGCATTTTTACCCTATTCAAGAAATGGAATAGTTGAGGGTGTGCGCTGGAACATTTGGAGTCTTCTGGTACTAGCATTTTTATGGTTGTATGCAAGTTATGCAAATGGTAAAACAGCAATAGAAACGGAAGCAAACATAGACCCTTGAAGGGCAACTGCAGTACATTTCCCCCCATTGTTTTTCTCGGATAGTTCTAGCTATAATACCCTGTAAAAATGTTACATTTTAAATTGCAGTCTACAGGGAGTTACAAGTCATTGTAAGAATACATCCTGTTCGCTGTAGCGTGCTAATGACCGGACATTGTGGGAGTCCTACTACTTGCACTTGCATTCCCAGTGCATTTTCTTGAAGGTAAAAGTTAATGTAGGGACCTGCCTACATGTAGTAGAGAACATGACCCACACAACCCCATGATGAAAGCTATGATACCTATCTATCATCAGGATCGTAAGAGGAAAACTCTGACAGGGAACATGACCACACCACCCCATCTATAGGCATGATCAGAAGAGGAACACTCTGACGATGTAGCTGAAGGTGAAGATCAATTGTCAAGTAGTGCCAACTCCTTCTCCATATAGGTTTCACCCTGGTGTTACAACCTCAGACAATTCCATCCCTTCACATCTGATTCAGAGGATAGTGCTCAGTGCTATACCAGTGAGAGCATGTGGATGCTGAGGGTTTAACACCAGTGAGAGCAATAGCAAGGCTGCATCAAATCTACCTCTTTTAGAAATACACCATAGCTGGTGAAATGTATTTTGAGTTTTTATTTATATAATTTTTGGGTTTTTTGTATTTTTTGTTTTTAAGTGATTAGACCAGCCAGCCATCAACAGCGCTTACCTGATAGAGACCTCAAATGATGAACAAGACACCCAAAACTCTTGGTGTTCCTGTATCACATGATGTGAAATAAAATCCAGTACACACGGGTGTCATGTTTTTAATTTTTTTAATTTTCATCCCCAAAGAGGTTAACAATTATGCTGGTGAGGTGATATACTAGATTATAAATAGTTATAGCATTGACATACCTATCAGTATAATTATGATGATGTACATTGACCCTGGCATAATTATAACTAATTAATTCAAGCCCACTACTACATAATTTATATATTGTACTGTACATATGTACATCCTTGACTTGGCAGCAATCAGCTAATACTCTTGTGATTAGCACTAAAACAAAATTGTAGCTGTCCAGCTGAAAGTGTTATCTGCTTATTTTTAGAAAGATCAAGACTTTGCCTAACCTTCCTCCGTATGATATCTTCACTTTAGCTGCCACACACTCATTTCTTGAACACAATCATGATCATGCAACTATTTCACTTATCCAGAAATTTCACTTATCCAAACAGGGCTGGGTCCCATGGAGTTTGGATATGTAGAGGGTCTACTGCACTTAAAAATGACCAAAAAACAACAACTCAAAAATGCTTCTTGTGACAGCATGGAGAAAAGGGTCGACTATGCTTTTTCAAAAATAGACTTTCAATTATATTTTTCAGTTGATAGTCCTTGTCTTCATCGTTTCCTATTTTAGTTTGGATAGATTTAAGAGCTTATTGAAGTCCTATTCTCATTCTCTGGGGTTGATGCCAGTAATGCAGATTTCCATGATCCTTTAATTTTGTTGTTGTTACGTATTACTCCCTGGACTTAATTCACTCACAATATTTGTTTAACAAATTCATCACCAACTTCATTTCTGGATTTTTTTGTATTTTTTGTTTCAAAAATGAGCTAATCAAAGTGTTCATATCATTAGAATACATTACACTGCAGTTTGACAGGAATGAGTCAAAGAAACCAAAGCTACATAGCAATATGCTATATGTCTAGGACAGAGAAATCCATCCAGCAAAGAAATCCATCCAGGAGTACTGCCCCTATCAAGAGTGATGGAATTCAAAGTGATTCTGTGTACACGTGTAACTTTTTTTCTGAAGAAGAGCTTCAAGAAACTGTAGAGAAGAAAATGGAGAGACTGTTTCATGGCGGCAAAGTGTCAGACTTTTTTCTTCTTCCTTTTCTGTGTATATAAGTGTAAGTTATCTTGTGTTCAATCTATCATTTGTTTTGCATAAACAATGTCTAATCGGTTAAACTCTAATGAGCATATTTGTGTGGTTTCATGATACTGTGCTCAGGAGAATAGAGTAGAGGTGCTGCTATTTAAACATTGGTTTATTCTGTAAGTCTGCGGAGTTATTCTGTACCAACGACCAGAGCTACCGCTCCAAAAAGGAGGAAAAAGACAAAATAAACACGTCAAGTATTATTTTTTGAAAGAAAAGCATCAGGGGAAAAAATCCACTGGATTATCAGTTACCAGTAGATATACTTGAGTCATGCATATTACTATGTAGCTGCTGTATATCACATCCGTAGAGCACATGCACCCCATGCTTCATGAGATTACTCACCTCCAGCTGCTCATTTCAGTGATAAGACCCATCATAACCTGAGATGAATTGAACACTGAACTGTGTCAAAGTTGATTTTTGCATAAATAGGACGAGTTAGATCTGGCTGGCCGGATTACTGAGTGAGCTATTATGATGCACTGCATGTTTCTGTCATCAGCTTACCTTTCTTCTATGTTTTTTCTGTTACATTTGAAGACCATAAGAGATGGTGTTTGTGGGGCATTTATATCTTAATAGCATAGAGGGATATTTTCGAATGAAATGTCTACACATGTGGTTAATAGCTAGTGTAGCATATACTGGAAGCCACCCTGCTCTGCTGCTCTTCATCCCATACACTTGCAGAGTAGATTCTAACCAAACTTGCAAAGCAAAATGTCTTCGAAGTGCAAAGTTAAGCTGCAAATGCAAGTGCAGCATCCACCAACCTTATTTTCTACACAGATTCTGCTCCAAACAGTTCTATTCCTAGGTAAGCTGCAACACAAGGAATACCAGGGCAGCATTAATTCCACTTTCTATTTCAACCTTTTACATTCACCTTTATGAGTTATTGTTTCCCTCCTCTTTTCTAGGTATTGTAAAAGCTGGTTGTTAGAGGTACTTGTATCTATCAACAATATTGATTGTAGCTGTCATATTAGGAGCTCATATGATGCACTCTAAATTGGGCATGGTTATTTTGTGAATTATGGCCGAGGAAGTTTGAAGTGGTAATGATCGAGGAGAGCCAGCGCTCAGGACAGAAATAGAGCCAATGCTAACTATTCTCTATCTTTCTCATTCCTAGGGATATGTCTCATTAACTTGAAATTATTCAGGTGGATGCAATCATTAAAACCTCCGCTAAAATAATTGCTGCATATGGTGTCAATGGCCTGAGGCAAGGTTCCACACTGTCAAATGCACTTATATATATAATGTCAGATTTGATAGCATTGCAGGGAACAGAATTATTGTTTCCGTCTCCCACCATTTGCTTTAGTTTCTCACGTTGGCATGGACACACTTGTGTCCAACTCTGTTATAAAGATTATTATTAAGGGAGGTGCTCATCACTTGGACCTGATGTTTCCCGACCCCAATGATCCTCAATCTGTTGTGATTCCTGGTGGAAGGAAAGATGCGCCATCAAAAAGTTCCTATTTCTCAACTTGATACACGTCAAAATTCTTAATAGTTTCTGTAGTATAAAATGTATGTGCTAATTAGTTAACACATTTTGTATATACTTCTCTCACATTGTATGACATGATTTGTGCAAAACAGTTCTCAGCTATTTAATCATCACAAAGGGAATAAGGTTTCATAGCACAGGCCACCACATCAAATGCATGGACTGTACCATAGGAAGAAACTCACAGTCCTAGTCTTGCGTAGAGCCATATGCTAATAAACACAAACAACATGAAACTAGAACAAAAATGTTTTAATAATTATATTGGGTTGACTTGGTCAAACAACAACAAAAAATGCTTTATTTAGAAACAACAATTATTGACTTGTCAAAACAACAACCAAACAAGTTTTATTTTTGAATTAAATTTAGACTTGTCAAAAGTAAGAAAGCAAACAATACACTACCTAGATGATCCTTTCCCATTTTAAAATTGGTTAGTCTGTTTCTTATTGTGTACATGATTCTATAAGGTCTAACTTAAGTTAGACTTAGTTAATAATGAGGACTACTCCAAATGGTAGTGTTGGTCTTGGGGGCAGCCAGGCACATGCCTAAGGGTGCCCTCGGGAGGAAACCACACTCATGAGAGGATACACCATCCCACCATCCACCAAAAGGTCAGGCTTGGTCCCACCTACCACCCTCTCTCACACTTCATTACTCTCGAGTGGTGTGATAGATATTAAGACCTTCTTTCACCACTTAACACTGTGCTAAGGCAGATTAGAGGTGGAGTTTCTGGTTTGATACCACTGGCAAACCTAGACAACCAATGAACAATGGAAGGTAAAGTAGAGATAGAGCAGGGCAGGGCAGGCTGGTAATGACCACAGATTATTAAAATGGGCTAGGCTACTCTCCAGGCAGCTGCATAGGCTTGGTTGGTTGATGGTAGGTGTGAATCATGTACAAGCATACATAAAATAAAGTACATTATACCCCCCCCCCCCCCCCCCCCCACTCCCCACCCCTGGTATAATCAACATGAGAATTAGTCTTATAACTATCGCTTCTCCTACAGTGTAGGTTCTAATGATATTTTGAGCATCTTTCATTTTGTCACTGTAAATAAGTTGGAATTACTCGCAGCATATGGCCACATGACATTCTTTGTAGTGTTGTCATTTGCAACCCCCTTTCAGAAACCTTTATCTGTCACTGCCTTCTACCTTCAAAATTCTACGGTTAAATCTAGACTATCCATTCCTATCATTCCTGTGACCTGCGACTCAACATAATATTAACTTGACATTGAGATCACCTTTCTAAAATCACTTATTATCACACCTTCTCCATTCTACTTGGTAAATGATAGGTAAGCAAGAATCAGGGTCAGCCAGTAGACGATTCAAGTTCTTTATCCCATGAGGTGACCATGTTCAAACCTGCTAAAACAACCTTGTGATGCTGAGGTTTATGAGGGCTCTTTATTTTTTTTGGTTCTTACTAAAAACTACAGTGTGATCTTCAAATCTCGCCAATATGCACACGTAAAACAGGTAAATGATAACTCTACAATAACACATTTTATTTAGAACAACTCTATTAGATTGACTGGCAAGCATGTACCCATGTAGACCACAACCTGTTAGATAATCCTTTACCGTTGGTGCTTACATAATGATTGGTATATATGGTAAAGGGTAATATATCTGGTAATATATCTGGTAGACTCGTTCCCTTTACTTTTGACCAGTCAATTATAGTGTTTAAAAAAAATTATGAATTTTATTGATATATATATTTTTTGTTTTTGTGTTGAATTATGACGGGGGACTCGCCATCTAGCTTATGCCTACATTTTTGTTAGCGCTTCTTGTAAAGAATGCAAGTGGGTATATGCAATAGTTTGTTGGTATTTTGGTTGCTAAGGATGGCATTAGATCTTCGTGATAACATCAACATTGTACAGCTTACTACTGGATAAGGACTTCAGCTAGAGTTAGGGTCAGTGTGCTATCTAGGACTGTGGCACTGCAATCAGATATTTTCAGACATTTTCATGATGGTTTAATCTTGTTACATATGTGGAGGGAAACCAGTGTAATTAGAGTGAACCAGGGATCAGTCTCAGCCTGCTTCAGACTTGGCAACAGTTGCAGTGTAATTAGAGTGAGCCAGGGATCAGTCTCAGCGCCTGCTTTGGTCTTGACAACAGTTGCAGTGTTATTAGAGTGGGATCAGACTCAGCCTCCTACAGACTTGGCAATAGTTGCAGTGTAATTAGAGTGAACCAGGGATCAATCTCAGCCTGCTTCAGTCTTGACAACAGTTGCAGTGTAATTAGAGTGAGCCAGGGATCAGTCTCAGCACCTGCTTCGGTCTTGACAACAGTTGCAGTGTTATTAGAGTGAGCCAGGGATCAGCCTCAGTCTACTTCAGACTTGGCAACAGTTGCGTGTAATTAGAGTGAGCCAGCCTGCTTCAGTCTTGACAACAGTTGCAGTGTTATTTAGAGTGAGACAGGGATCAGCCTCAGCCTCCTAAGCCTTGTCCATGGTGACTCCAAAACTAACCAAACTTAGCAGATGTCATACTATATGTTTATTGCTTAGTTCACACAAGTATAAGTTGCTTGCTTCTTCTTACGTTTTTGTTTGAAGAAGATTATTCACCAGTAAATCTACTGACCACTCAGTTCAAATTCAGCGGCATACCAAGCACAAGTAATCTCACTAGCCAGCTTTCAAATGTGCATAGGAGAGTGTTTAAAAGTCTGGCTGGCAAGATTAAGGGGGGTGCATGGGTTCCCTGGGTCCCTCCTGCTAACTCAACCAACAGAAATAACAGTAAAAATGATTATGATAGCTGGTGGCTATACTCTAAGGAACCGTGCTTCCTATCTGTGACTACGGTTAGAAGGGTGATTACTATTGGACGGGCAGTTACTATTATCCATGCTATGAATCGGGTACAGGAGAATTCTCACATATCGCCAGACGATCGGTGGACCCTCCTCTTGGATTTCTCAAATGCTTTCAATTGTGTAGACCGTGAGAGCATTTTTAGGGAGGTTAGAGCCCGCATTGCTTCCATGGCTGCTTGGATGGAGTGTTGTTGGGCACAACCTTACCTTAGGCTAGGGGATCGTACCATTCTTAGTTGTAGTGGTGTCCAGCAAGGGGATCCCCTTGGTCCTCTTGGCTTTGCTTTAGCCCTTCAGCCTATTTTGGAAAGAATTAGAGATGAAGTACCCAGCCTCCTGCTTAATGTACGGTATCTTGATGATGGCACCTTGTGTGGCTCTGCTAAGGACCTCTGTGCCGCTCTTGCCATCATTGACGAAGAATGCCACTCTTATGGGTTGAGATTGAACCATTCAAAATTGCTTTTGCACATGCCCGTGAGTTCCAATTTCGACAACAATCCTACATCCCTATCTCGCGTGATGGTTTTAGTCTTCTAGGTTCCCCTATCGGGCCGACTTCCTACTGTGAGACTTTTGTTCTCCAGCGGGTAGTCAAAGTGAAGACCATTCTGGCTAGAGTTGCAGATCTTCAGGATTCCCAAATGGAGCTTTCTCTTCTGTCTTTCTCTCCCAAAGGTGGTCTTTGCTCTACGTACTTGTCCTCCCAATCACATCAAGGATGTTTGTGTTGCCTTTGACAATGCCATGCTTGATGCTCTCTCTAACCTTGCTGGTGGCCCGGTATCCAAGTGGAGTTTGCTGATGGTCAGTCTACCTTGCTCCCTTGGTGGTCTAGGCCTAAGGTGTGCCTCTCTTCATGCCTTGGCTGCTTACATCAGCTCTGTGACCCAATCCAGTGACCTAGTTATCAGGATCCTCGGGTATACCCCTGATCCCTCCATCCATCTGGCCCCAGCCTTATGATCTTGCCTTGGCTGCCGGCAGGCTTGATTGGTCTGATTTTGAGGCTATTGATGTTCCCTTGCGACAACGCCCGCTCTCACGTTGCATTGACCAAGCTCGTTATGACCTCTTAATTGCTGACATCCGTTCAAAGGCTCTGTCCCTTTCTTGTGCCCTTCCTCATGGAGACTGGTTAAATGTTATACCCTCTAAGGCTTTGAGTCTCCATCTGCATGATCGGGAGTTCTGCCTTAGTCTTGATTACTGGCTAGGGCTTCCAATGTTCGATGAGAATGTGCCATGTCCCATCTGCCATAGGTTAGCCGATTCCATGGGTGATCATCAAGTTGGTTGTGGTGATATAATCCATCGTCATGATTCTATTAGAGATTCTGTCTTCTCTGCAGCCCAGTCAGCAGCACTAGCCCCTAGGAAGGAGGTTCCTGCACTGATCCCAGGTACCTGTAGTCGTCCTGCTGATGTTTTCATCCCTAACTGGGAAAGAGGGCAGCCTGCTGCTATTGATGTTTCTGTAATTTCAACTATGCAACATCTGACTCAGGTTGGGGCCGCTTCCACTCGTGGACATGCGCTCACTATCGGGGTGAACAGGAAAATAGCAGCTCATTCAGAGCTCCTCCCATCAATTTGCTGCACTTGATTTCAGCCATTATTTTGATTGTGATGTATTTTTTCTGGCATATACTTCAATACTACACTTCTCCTCAATAGTAACATAGACTTTTACAGTAATCAATTATGGGTGTGGCCTAATACACAATTAATTCCAATTGGAAGAGAGTTTCATATAACTAATTGAGACTGAGCTATGCAATTACATTTGGAGAGGCAGTTACAACTGGAGGGGTGATTTCCTAATCGATATCTGTGACCACAGCTAATTAATTTGTAAATGGAAAATATATAAAAATATGTTATAAAAACTGCAATGCAGGTGTGTGATCGATAAATATATATTGTTTATACAATATTTAGTTTATTCACACTGTATGTGCGTGCATGAATACCAATGTGCCACGGGAAACCAGATGGTTGGTGAGCTAACCTCTTGTCATGGTTGCTACTAGTGTGAGCCTATCTGAGGAGATAATGGACAAGACAGAGCAACTTACTGAGTACATTATTCTAGAGCTGTATGGCTTGAACCACCCACTCCTGCCAATATTGGTGCTGCTATAGTTGTCATTGTGAGGGGCACATGTTCTTGTCAAGTTGAGGATAAGACTGTGCAATGTTTACCTGCCTCCAAATGTGATCACTTTGGTGATGCCAGGATATTGGTCCATGTACTTTTTAGGATAGCACACTCACTAGGGCTTGCTCACAGAGAGGTAGCCAAGGATGATTTGAGTGATAAAGGAAATGCACACAAATAAGGGACACACACACACCACACACAAACCACACACCACACACACCACACTCACACACACACACCACACACACCACACACATGACACCACACTCACACCACATACATGACACCACACTCACACACAGGGTTTTAAACCCTTACTTTCCATTACTTCCAGATAAATGTGTGTCAGTTACTGTCTAGAGGAATATTGCTGAGGGGGTTAAAAATTCTTGGTGATCACAGTTTGAATCTTTCTGCAAATTGTTGGTACAAATAAGGAAGAGCAGCAGAGCAGGGGTGTAGCTTATACTCCATGCTATACATCCCACCAATATTTCCTGGGGCAAACTCTTTTGTTCATCATTAGCTAGGAATATTTAACCTCAGGACAATAGTCCTCTAGATTTGTTGGATATATGTAACAGCTCACGTGTTCAGCAAACATAACCATGGCATTGAATTCCTTTGCCAGTGTGAAGATGTAGCCAGAATTGTTGTAAAAGTCTTCAAAAGATCCTCATTTCCAGCATAGAAAAACAATAGACCTTTTCCAGTAGAGTACACATCTATGAGGAGGTGTGTGTGTGTTCTGTGTATGCATGTGAGTGTGTGTGGGTGTATGTGTCTGTGTGTGTGTGTGCATAGGGAGCGCATGACCAACTAAGAAGTGAAAAAGTAAGATGTGGGAAGTTTTGGAATATTCTGGTATTTAGGTTGACCTATTCTACAATGACCTCAATAATCAACTTGAAATTTTACACTCTCGTTGTTTCGACTACATGCTCTAGCATAATGAAATGCTAATAGGCAGTAAAGAGTCAGAGAAGAAGGGTCATACGGTAGTAATTCCTTATGAAATTCCTTATGTAGCAGCGATGAGTGAAGATATCAGGAGAGGCTGTAGGAAGTCCAACATCAGAATCACTTTCTAATCAGAAAGAAATCTGACAACTTAGCAGAGTGAAGGATGACCAGTAGCTATGCACTCATGCATCGTGTATTGACTGTATTGTGTATCTTGCAGCTGTGGAAAGTACTACATAGGGAAGACTAACAGAAGACTGGAGACCAGAATGTAAGAACACCAAGACACTTGTAAAAAAGTCTGCTAAAGAGAAATCTGCAATTGCTGAACATGCATGGTTCAATGAATGAACATATTATTTTATGGGAGGAAGTCACCATAATAGACCATGCCAGGAGACTCGAGGAACTGCTAGTGAAGGAAGTATTACCAGCCTAGCACTACAGTATGAATGGTTTATTATGGAATGAACTTAACTGGCTGCTGTAGGCCACTCTCAAGAACCTGAACTTGAAACTATGACCATCATAATTATTCTGTATTTACTAATTCATTTTTATTTATTTACTTACTTACTGATATACTTACTCTACTTACTTATACTTACTTACTTAACTTACTTGCTTGCTTGCTAGTTAGTTAGTTAGTTAGTTTTGATTAGGTGGGTAAGTTCGTTATTTATTTATTTAGCTATTTGTTAAGTGGGTTGTTAGGTAGTATTTATTAATTATAAATGCGTATAATTTCTGGAAAAAAAAATTAAAAAAAAATATCAAGCATGTTTTCTTCCATTATTATTATTTACCCCCTTCATTGCTACCATATCCAGTTCACATGTGTCACATGTGTTGACTTTTATGGTAAATAAAAGATAAAACCGAGTATGATCCTGCATGACCATATCTCATCCTCCCACTCCACTTCCCACCCATATAGTGGTGTAAAGAACCCAGACTGTGAGGGAAGTTACCATGGAAATAGTGGATAAACAATGTCACAAAATATCCACAGACAGATTGTTGCCGAGGAGGTACTGGTGAGGGAGGGTCTTGAATGACCTCACCCACAAAACAGAACAATAGAAAGACTTCATGTATGTGAACCAGAGTGGGTATATACCAATAAGAGTGAAAAGTACAATAATAATAATATAATAACAGTCTTCTAATCACTGCACCTATTAAGAGCAGAGGTTGCCATATCAGTTTCACATCAACTCAACTTTCACCAGTGTCTGTCCAGGCCAGGTAAGATAGCCAATGCTTAAAGGAAATGTGATGATGTATTATTGAAATGGTTTGATCTGTGACTACTATATAGGAAGAAAAAGTAGTAGGTAGTTTCCATGTCTGATGTTGGATTTTCTATCATCATGACAGAAATTCAAGCAAGCATGGTATTGATGCAGCCGATAGCTTGGTATTATCCCCAACTCATTTCCTGTCCCATACCAGCATATTTGTACAGGTATTGGGAACCAGTCCATTATCAAGACTGCTCGGAATAAACTGGCCTTTGTCATTGCAAAAGCATTGCTACAGACTGATAATGGAAGAAAGGTGAGATCAGAGGCAGTTGTTATGAGACAATATGAGAAGGATGTTGATTGCTAGAAAAAAGCTCTGCAATAATGCCACCACATGCTGGTTTAGTTAAAACATATAAAATTAATTTACTTACCCTCCAATCATTGTTAAAAATATCTTGGCCCTGTCATATAGCCAGATAAGCATTTGGCTTGATCATATGCACCAAATTTCTATAACAATGAGCACTTCATGAAATAATAGAGGGAAAGAATAACAATGAGCACTTCATGAAATAATATATAGAGGGAAAGATAAATTTCTATAACAATGAGCACTTCATGAAATAATAGAGGGAAAGAATAACAATGAGCACTTCATGAAATAATATATAGAGGGAAAGATAAATTTCTATAACAATGAGCACTTCATGAAATAATAGAGGGAAAGATAAATTTCTATGACAATGAGCACTTCATGAAATAATAGAGGGAAAGATAATATTTTTATATTCTTAGTGTTGGAAAAGTTGTATGAAGGTGGAGGTGCAGAGAGAAACTGGAGATAGAGTAATAAGCTTTGGAGGTGTGGATGTACTACTGTCATGCAAATATATGTTAATTAGCGTAAACAGGCCATTAGAAGTCAGGCTTATCTATACAAGACCAAGAAATATGGGGAGATCTATTGCCATGACAACCATTACAGTCCTTCTGTGGTACCAGGATGAGGTAAGTTGGATCTACAAATAAGAGATGTATACAAAAAATACAACTATGCCTTGCAATGCAATGCAGGATTACTCTAGGTCAAGTGATTGCAGCAACTGCTCCCATATGACCCACAGCCACAGAACAAAATGATTAGCTTGAAAAATACATAATGTTTTTTATGAAAGTTCATATAATATCTTGGTAGATCGAATACTTGAATTTTGAACTTGTGTCCAACATGCTCAGTTGCCTGAAGAAGCTTGAAGTGTCAGTGAAGTATCACAAGAGAGTGAAATTTATTTTTAAAAGCTAGTCGAAGTGAACCATGTTGATTCTGAAGTAGATGACTTTAGTGGTGAGATAAATCACCTAGATGATCAGATGATGTATATTTCTGGAACACTTCACTCTTTGTATGGACACTGGTGTTCAAGAAATTGATATTACAGTGGTTTGCATACATTGAAATATAACACTATATTTGTTTGGCGCATCTCATTCTGCAACTTGAGGTCAACTATTTTTATGATACTGTATATAATACTGCATCAAAGTTTATAACAGCAAAAGGCATGCTGGTGCTACAAGTAGATTTTCTGCCTGACAATGTCATCTTTGTAGAAGTAGTCGGGAAATATTTTCAAACAAAGCTGTTATGGATTGTTGTTGATTTTACCTGAAGTAGTATATAGCTAGATATTGAGGTAAAAACATCACTTACCTGATGGTTTACCAATCTAGCTTCAGTCCAGCTGAACTCCTGATGGGGAGAAGGCTAAGGACAGCAGATTTTCCTGAATGGCCATATAGCTCCACAAAGCAAGGCAAAGGAGAGACTTTGATGGACACTATGAAGTTAGAGAACTTCTAGATTTAGCTGACAACACAAATGTTAGGATGGAAACAGATAGAGTAGCAATATATACCTGGAAGGATTGCACCATCTGCCCAAACCTCTTATTTTGCTCATACTCCCGCAGGTTAATTCAGAAGAAACTGGAGTCAATTGAGAGTTGTACCAGACAACCCTACAAACACAGAAGATGTAATAGCATCCACTGAGCTCAGTGGATGCTATTACAATGAAGGGTGAGGATTTTAATATTACTTTTGGAGAAAGCAATGAACTGCTCTGGTGATGATTTATTTCAGGGTTTGTAAGATTACCTCTATATGAAGTAAGGCAGGGGCTAATATCAAAATTTAGTAGGAAGTCCTTGTTTTGTAAATTTTTGAGTAGTTGTAAACTTCTCTTGAATTATGTTTTGTTGCAAAGAAGGCTGAGACCTTTCTAGAGAAAAGAGTAGGAGTTGTGATCAGTTGAAATCTGTCGTGACTAATTCTGACATATGTTATCATCTCAGGAATGCTGTTAAGCACAAGATCTAAAATGTATCCTCTATGAGTGGGAGTATTGATAATTGTAGTCATATACCATCACACAGATAGTGTTAGATGCATCACATGAGTCAGTGAGGGTCTACTAATTTTTGTCATAAAAATTGACATCTCAAAAGATAACTAGATGTTCACATGACAGATGGCCGAAGCACCAAAAGGAGAGTAGGCAACTACACTTGGTTTCTATGCTAAACACTACTTTGTTCTCTGGAGCTGGAAATGGAGCTGCTTGGCGAGCATAACCATTTTAGTTGATCAACAGCAAGAAGAACACACCACCCAAAGAGCTTATATTTGCGAAATAATTTGTAGCTAGATGGTGGAGTTTCTTTGTTTACACTGAATTTTGATAACCATGTTTCAGTTGTGGCAAGAATATGAATTTGGTAGAGAGAGGAGTACATGGGTGACTTAATTTGTTGACCAGGCTGTGTGCAAGATAACTTTGTTGGTTGCAGAGGATTGTCACAGTGGGAGTGCTCACTGCACTCTCACCCTGTTCCAGAGTAGTGCCATTCCTTGCTGTATTGCACTGTTGTAGTGAGGCTTAATTGTATTCCTAACATATCTTTTAATGTTCTTTATCACTTACAGATCCAACTTGCCCCATCCATATTATCTAAAACATACAGTCTGTCATTGGTAGAACTATTCCAATATAATAGACAAGAGTAGTAGCATGTTCTCTGGCTGCAGACATAACATGGACCATGCTATATTGGAGGTGGAGAGATTTAACCCTGAGCATGGGATATTCTTTGTTTTTGAACTACATGTATATTATAAGTCTTATGACATCTGTAGAGTAGTTGCATGTGACAACACTGGTCACTGAAAATTTGCCATCTTGGAGGAAAAGTTATCCCGGCTATTTGCAATAATCAACATTTGTTGTTTAGGATGCCACAAGACTGACTGGCATGACAAGGGATCTCTTCATGGTTCGTATAATATTATGGCTACATCTCTTCATGGTTCGTATAATATGGCTACATGATATAATACACCTATGTTGTACTCCAGCCACTAAAACACCTTTCTAATTTCTGCTATTACAGAGATCTGCAATGTGGTTGCTATGGCAGTAGTTCTTCCGTATTTAGCCTATTTCTATACACTAGTGGAAATTCACACCCCACCTCCAAAGTTGACCACCCTACGCCTCTGCAACTCCAACTTTGCAACTCTTCCAACACATAGAATATGTTTATGAATTTCCCCTCATTATTTCACAAGAGCCCGCTCATAGTCATCACATCTTTGTGAGTATGATCAAGGCATATGGTTATTTGGCAAGTAGGGCCATGACTGTGATCTTTTCCCTTTCCAGCCATCCCTTTTGATTCTTATTTCATCCCTGATGAAGGCTGGAGCAATAATGATTTGAGTGTTAACATATTAACCTGCCTATATGGATATAACATATTAATGCACAACTAATGCACCACGTTGGAGCTTCTTTTATTCTAGCAAAATTCAATACCCTTTTCATTATTTGTCTTGTGATGCTGCCTCTGATCTGAGCTTTCACCTCCCAATATTTGCCTGCAGCAATGCATGCGATGACAAAAGATAGTCAGTTGTGAAGTGGGACTGGTTCCCAATCCATGTACTAATAAGCTACAGGAATGAGACGGGGATAATATCAAGCTATAGGGTAACATCAACACCATGCTTTCTTGGGGTTTTGATCACAAGACAAAATCAGTCCACCTAAACCTTTTCTTGACACAAACAGATATCCACAATTATGGATCTAGTGACTTTGTTCGCTACAATTTGACTTTCCTAGAACCCCTTGTATAATTAAGTACAACTTTATTGCATTAACCAAATGTTTTCTAGGAAATCAATGGAACATATATACCAACCAAGAAAGTTGGCACACTTAACTTATAAATTATTCAGATTCACACATTAGACACACACACACACATATATACATAATACTCAAGGTAAATGGAAACAACAATATTTTATTACAGAACATTTCTTCCTACATTATTATTATCACCACCACCACCACCACCACCATTATTATTATTATTATTATAATTATAATAATAATAATAATAATTGTTATTGTTATTATTGTTATTGTTATTGTTATTGTTATTGTTGTTATTATTATTATTATTATTATTATTATTATTATTATTATTATTATTATTATTATTATTATTATTATTATTATTATTATTATTATTATTATTATTATTATTATTATTATTATTATTATTATTATTATTATTATTATTATTATTATTATTATTATTATTATTATTATTATTATTATTATTATTATTATTATTATTATTATTATTATTAACATTTTATTTATTATATATAGGTATATACATGTATAGATTATTATTATTATTATTATTATTATTATTATTATTATTATTATTATTATTATTATTATTATTATTATTATTATTATTATTATTATTATTATTATTATTATTATTATTATTATTATTATTATTATTATTATTATTATTATTATTATTATTATTATTATTATTATTATTATTATTATTATTATTATTATTATTATTATTATTATTATTATTATTATTATTATTATTATTATTATTATTATTATTATTATTATTATTATTATTATTATTATTATTATTATTATTATTATTATTATTATTATTATTATTATTATTATTATTATTATTATTATTATTATTATTATTATTATTATTATTATTATTATTATTATTATTATTATTATTATTATTATTATTATTATTATTACTATTATTACTATTATTACTATTATTACTATTATTACTATTATTACTATTATTACTATTATTACTATTATTACTATTATTACTATTATTACTATTATTACTATTATTACTATTATTACTATTATTACTATTATTACTATTATTACTATTATTACTATTATTATTAGTTTTATTATTATTATTATTATTATTATTATTATTATTATTATTATTATTATTATTATTATTATTATTATTATTATTATTATTATTATTATTATTATTATTATTATTATTATTATTATTATTATTATTATTATTATTATTATTATTATTATTATTATTATTATTATTATTATTATTATTATTATTATTATTATTATTATTATTATTATTATTATTATTATTATTATTATTATTATTATTATTATTATTATTATTATTATTATTATTATTATTATTATTATTATTATTATTATTATTATTATTATTATTATTATTATTATTATTATTATTATTATTATTATTATTATTATTATTATTATTATTATTATTATTATTATTATTATTATTATTATTATTATTATTATTATTATTATTATTATTATTATTATTATTATTATTATTATTATTATTATTATTATTATTATTATTATTATTATTATTATTATTATTATTATTATTATTATTATTATTATTATTATTATTATTATTATTATTATTATTATTATTATTATTATTATTATTATTATTATTATTATTATTATTATTATTATTATTATTATTATTATTATTATTATTATTATTATTATTATTATTATTATTATTATTATTATTATTATTATTATTATTATTATTATTATTATTATTATTATTATTATTATTATTATTATTATTATTATTATTATTATTATTATTATTATTATTATTATTATTATTATTATTATTATTATTATTATTATTATTATTATTATTAATTATTATTAATATTATTATTATTATTATTAATTATTATTTATTATTACTATTACTATTATTATCTTTTATACAATAAAGTGTACAACCAATAATATGCCCCAATAAAGAACTAGCTAGCTAATTAAGTAAGAAATAGTCATCACTAGTATGCTGACTAGTGCTTAACACCGCTGCAGTGTTCTATTATTAATATTATTACTGGGTTGGTGATCCCCAACACTTTTCTTCATGTAGAATATCGCGTAGACTGAGGGGAAAAAAAAATCAAGTCAATTTTTCCCCACAATTCAGACCTGCGCATCCAACCCTGCATTCCAAGTGCGCGAAGAAGCTATATACGCACAATTACATCCGGTGCAGCTTAGTGAATGTACACTTGAAGACGCCAGCATGATTTTGTGCGCGTTATCTCTCACTCTCTTATGGAGTGGCTATTCTTGTGGAAGTCCAGACAACGCTGCTGACGTTGCACCTCCATACCACACTTACTACACTTGGCAGGAATTGGACCACTTTAACTATGCCAGTGATGGTATCTGGAAAGAAAAATACCTCCACTCAGGTTCGTTGACTTTATTACATGCTGGGGGGAATGCTATACACAAGAATGGTAGTATGCACTAATCACAATGGCTAATCCAGGCCATGTGGTTTGGTTTTCAAATACTTTTTTTCAGTGCTAAGAAGGAAAGAACATTTTCTGTTAGTGAGGGAGGAGGGTGGGGAGGGGCGGAAGGTTCCTCTATCCCGCTTCTTGACCCGTACTTCAAAACTGCATACTTTGATATGCTTGAAAATGAAGCTCATTTGGGTAGCTTCTTCTAGGTGTCATGGTGCCTATACAGAATTTCTGCTACCCCACCCTCAAACTATGGTTGTCTACGAGTAATTCTAACACAATTTGATATAAATACATACACATTCAAAGTCAGTAGAAAGTGTGAAAAGAACCCAGAAATTTATCTTCAGGGAGCTATTTAGGAATCTAACTCCGTATTCTTGCACACATAAATTTCATAAAATCCTTATACTCCAAATCATCCAATGCACATTCATGACTCATCTTTTCGTCGTGTGCCCCCACCTCCCACCAACCCTACACACAACATACTCCCCCTCCTCACAGATGTGTATTGGAGAGGAAAAGGGCCGATGTTTTTCTATACTGGCAATGAGGAGCCTATTGAGATGCTTTACCAGAATTCTGGCTACATCTTTACACTGGCGAAGGAGTTCAATGCCATGGTTGTGTTTGCTGAGCATGTGAGTTGTTACATATACAATAATGTCTAGAGTACTATTCTCCAGAGGTTAAATATTCATAGGTGATGGTGAACAGAAGAGTTTGAGAGAGAAACGTTGGTGGGTTGTGTAGCTTGGGGTGCAAGCCACACTTTGCTCTGCTGCTCTTCATTATATGTACCGAAATTTGCAGAAAGACTCAAACTATTAAAACTACGAATATTTAACTCCCTCACAATATCTCTCTAGTGTTATTCTACATACATTACAACAGCTATTATCTGGCGGTCATGTGGATAAGGGGTTAAAGCCCTGTGTGTAGGTGTGTGCACCATGTGTATATGTGTGTATGTCTGTAAATGCATGCTGTTTGTAATAGTATATGCATTAGTTTCCATGTTCCTCTTGTTTGTGTGAGTATTTAGAGATATTACGGAAAGTCTCTGCCGTTTGGTGAAGACTCCTTCAGCACTCGTGCCCTTGGCTACCTCTCTGTGGAGCAAGCCCTGGCAGACTATGCTGTCCTAGTTCAAAAGTACAGGGACCAATATCATGGCATCACCAAGGTGATCGCATTTGGAGGCAGGTAAGTATATATTATTGTCATTACACAGACATAACTACAACTTAAACAAGAACACATGCCCCTCATGCTGATGACTAGAACAGCACCAATACTGGAGGGGGGTGGTGGTTCTAGCTTCCTGAGCCACCTTGTGGGAACTTCCCAAGAGAAGTAATTGTTATCAATATTGGACCTGAATTACAGACCAGGCTTGCTGGATTGAGAGGGATAAATGACCTTTAAACTCAGCAGTGAAATTCTATAGGAAGCCTTAATTTTTAAGTTAATTATTATTGTTTAACTCAAAATACTCAAAATAGGATTCCTTCACGCACACACACACACACACACACACATGCACACACACACACATGCACACACACACATGCACAGTGTGAAAAATTGTAATAAATAAAGAAAACAAATAATGTTTATACGCACATATATATATATATATATATAACAGTTAGACCACACCTAAATATGGCAATTTGTTAAAATAATTATATTTTTCACTAACAAATAACCTAGTTAAATTACCAGAGGTTAATAGATATTAGTAGATGATATATAGCACTTTCTATATTGGTTTGACCTCTATTTTAAAATGGCAGACAAAATTAAAAAGTCATTTTGAAGCTTCTTAGATCATAAATGAGACTTTGGATAATTTTAACCCCTGAAACAATAAAAGTGGTCAATCGGCAGCTCAAAATATCCTGTTAAATCTGTGAAATATCCTGTAAAATCTGTGAAATTCATTTTCGAGATCTTATATCTATCTTTATATCTACTTTTTCCCCACACAATTAATTTGTGTACAATAATTCTGTTCATTATAATTTTAAAGAAGGCTCCAAATTGTCCAATGATTTGCAATGGCTAGCTCGTTTCTTTGTGTAGCCAAACACAAGAAAATCAGTAAACTATCATAAGCACACTTAAGTTACTGATGCTGCATGTATCTATGTGTGTATATAAATAATAGGCACAGTATCTACTTGAATAATAAACATGGTAACTAATGATATCTATAGTTGGTTACTATGTAACTTCTATTGTTCAATACATTGCAAAGACTAATCGATTCAGTACTAATTAAACATCGAAAATTGGTAAAGTTTATTACAGTATACTTGCACTTTAAGTTTAGCTAAGCTGAGTCAGCAAACAGCTACACTTCTTCGTACCAAGAAGTGATAAGATAAAATGACTTTCTTGATCATCAACTTAAATTTACTCATCGACATTTCAGCCAGATGCTCTAACCTGGAAGTGATTATTTAGTTTTCTCAGAAGCTTACCAATGTTAAAAGCAGAGACCTTCAACAAAACCAGGTAACTGGTTAGTTTCCTGAGACTCTTACCATGTTACCATAGTTAACAGCACAGAACTGAGTCACCATCAACATGTTTTCGTACCAAGAAGTGATCAGCTAGTTTCCTCAGAAGTTTACTCCTGTGGCAAGCACAGACGTTCAACATATCTAGGTAACTCCTTATGATGTATCTAATGAATGCGTAGGCATGCATGTTTGTATACTCTAGTGATAAACATAGTAAATACTATTAATTAGTTATGGTGTCGCACTTAATAACTTCTTGTAGGTGGCTCCTTGATATATAAACAACAACAAATAAATACAAGACAAAACATATATATATATATATATATACTTAGAAGGTAGTTTGCTGAGAAGGCTACAAATAGTGCTCAATGCTGTATTAAGGCAGAGCTATTAAATATAGAAAAGTACTGGGATGGCTAGTCCTACTGCAGTTTCATGCTAATGCAATCATCAGGGACAATGAGCAACTGAGGTGGCATGTGGGCATATATGAGGTGGGGCAGGCAAGTGGGGTGATGCAAGTCTATGGATGGGCGTTAATGAATGGGTGTTGATGAGTGTGGTAATTCAAATGCTCTTGAGGAGAAACTTGTTCTTGTGCCTACACTTTGAGAGGAATTCCGATCGCTTGTTCAATGATGATTGGCTGTCGGAGTAGATGATGTGGAGTTTTTCAGCAATGCACAGGTTGCAACGTTTCGATATGGTGGAATACGATGCTGCTCTGTCGATAATGGCCCATTTTATGTTGTGTCTGGTTTTGCTGTCTTTAAGTTTCCATATGTATTTGGAGAGTTCTGTGGTGTTTCTCATATTTTCGTGGTTAAACAATGCACCACCATCACCGATGAGGAAGCTGAAGTCATCTGGCACGCACGAAAATCGGTACTGTTCAGCAGCACAACATGGGCAAAGAGAAACACCACCAACCTCTTCGATGTCACCATGGGGAGCTATGATGGAGCGGAGATATGTGAGCTCGTCGGCACATTCCTCCTGTCGCACCTCACAGCCAAGCTTGGGAAACACAAAATTGGGCTTTATAGAGATGATGGACTTGCAATACTCCATGACGCATCACCAAGGCAATGTGAGAGGATGAAGAAGGAAATTATATCTATCTTCCATGCCTTCGGCCTCCGCATCACTATTCACACCAATATCAAGATCACCAACTTCCTCGATGTGACACTCGACCTCGCCCACGGGTCATACCAACCATACCGAAAGCCTAACAGCCACATCCTATACATCAACAAAAAATCAAACCACCCTCCCTCTATAATAAAAAATATCCCCCTATCCATCAATAAGAGAATCAACAGCATTTCCGACAACGAGAGTACCTTCAGAAAGGCAGCACCAGACTATCAGAAAGCTCTCCACAACAGTGGACACGAATACCAAATGAGTTTTCAACCACCAACAACAAAAAATAGCACTAAGCCCACCAAAAAGTCAAGAGGCAGGCAGATAATATGGTACAGCCCACCCTTCAGCAAAAATGTAGCCACCAACATCGGCAAATCCTTCCTCAACCTCATCAAGTCCCACTTCCCCAAGGGCAACGAGCTGCACAAAATATTCAATGCCAACAATGTCAAGGTCAGCTACTCTTGCTGCAGAAACATGAACAGCATAATTATGTCTCACAACAAAACAATAAACAAACCTACCAACCTACAACAAGAGCCAAGCAAGTCATGCAGCTGCCGAAATAAGAAAGATTGCCCGCTGGATGGGCACTGCCTCACCACATCTATAGTTTATAAAGCCTCCGTCTCCACCGACCATGATGAAAAACACTACATAGGGCTCACAGATACAACTTTCAAGGCACGCTACACAAACCACAAGTTCTCCTTCAACCACGAAAATATGAGAAACACCACAGAACTCTCCAAATACATATGGAAACTTAAAGACAGCAAAACCAGACACAACATAAAATGGGCCATTATCGACAGAGCAGCATCGTATTCCACCATATCGAAACGTTGCAACCTGTGCATTGCTGAAAAACTCCACATCATCTACTCCGACAGCCAATCATCATTGAACAAGCGATCGGAATTCCTCTCAAAGTGTAGGCACAAGAACAAGTTTCTCCTCAAGAGCATTTGAATTACCACACTCATCAACACCCATTCATTAACGCCCATCCATAGACTTGCATCACCCCACTTGCCTGCCCCACCTCATATATGCCCACATGCCACCTCAGTTGCTCATTGTCCCTGATGATTGCATTAGCATGAAACTGCAGTAGGACTAGCCATCCCAGTACTTTTCTATATATATATATATATATATATATATAATATATATATATTGGATTGACCGTATAGTTTAAACATTGACATCATCTTTTACCTGCTATATAATGCTCCTGTTATTGTTCACTTTATGTTATTAGGTAAACGGTCCTGTAAATGTTTGGGGTCACATGGTGAATTTTTGCTCGTTTATGACTACCATTATAGTATAGTGGTGGCATAGCAGATCCCCTCCCCCCACCCCACCCTCCCGCTATCCCGACTTTCCTCCCTAATCCATTACAAAGATGTGTTCAGCTTTAACAGTATACTCGTACATAAATTTTGGCTTGATGCAATGAGAAAGGAAAAAAATACACACCAAAACATCTTCTTGTCATTTGTTCATGTCCTCAGCCTGTAACCTCCAGTCTGTCATGGCTTCATCATACTCTCGAGCCTATAGCCTCCATTTTTATGTTCTTCTACCATGCCATTTTACTCCAGCCCACTAAATTAATTAGTGTGTCAAGCAGTTGTAGAGATGCTATGAAATATGATGCGTATTGCTTACATTCCTGGATTAGAGCCAGATATCCTGCTTGCCAATGAATCAGTGATGGAAGCCCAATCTGCAATAATACTCATTAGTATGTCAAATGTATGGCATCAGTTATACAGATGGTATGAAATTTGAAGTCTAATTGCTTGCAATCATTCGGTACCATTCCCTTCTACTCATCTTTCAGCATAAAGCTTAGAATGATAATTTTGGGGGAGTTAATTTTGTTGTTGTTTAAAGTTGTTGTTGTTTATGAGGTGATGACTGGGGAAATTTGTAAGGTGGATCTTCCACAAAAACCTTATATAAAAAGAAAGAATGAACCTATCGGTATAATGTCCATTGCCCAATATTATACTAAGGCACACAATTTTTTTTTTGACTATCAGTATATTGTCCCAATAATACTTCTAACCCATCATGATGACTATTACCAAACATTTGTAAGGCCAAAACCTTACCCGCCTAACTGGAGGCTATGGCCTTGGCTCTTCAAGCTTAGAATAGAGATCCATGACACAGATAGGATAAGCAGAATGTGTATAGACTAGTTGAAAAACCTAACTACACATGTACATGTGCCATGTAACTAGTTTTGTGTAGCTGATTCTTTACCTCCTTTGTGGGGAGGAAAGAAGGTCTGGAATACTAGCATAGTAAAGTTGTTCTAGCTATAACTATGGTGGTGCCAACTAATTATGGTCTGTGCAAGTGCATATAGTCTTATGGCATATCTGCATCATTCCATTTCATGTGTAGAAGATAATGATCCAGAACTTAAGTTTCCTTCTGCTTTGATATGGGGGAGAGGTCAACTTCATAAGTCAAGCCTCCTGATATGAGGAGAGGTCAACTTCACAGGTCAAGCCTCTTGATATGAAGCGAGGTCAACTTCATTGGTCAAGACTCCTGAAATGAAGGAATAGTCAGCTTCACAGGCCAAAGCTTCCTGATATAAGGAGAGGTCAACTTCACAGGTCAAGCCTCTTGATATGAAGGAGAGGTCAGCTTTACCGTCCAAGCTTCCTGATATACGGAGAGGTCAGCTTTGCATTTCACAGGGCAAGCCTCCTGATATGAGGAGAGGTCAGCTTCATAGGCCAAGCCTCCTAACATGGAAGAGATGTCATTTCACAGGTCAAGCCTCCTGATATATGGGAGAGGTCAGCTTCACAGCAACACTAGCAACACCACCATGCAGCGTAGCTAATCTCTCAGTAGCTAGCCGATCAATTTCTGCTTTGCATGGTTTCATACAGGGGTGGTGGGAATCTGGGATCCCCTCCCTCCCCTTAAGGTCCATTTCTCCCCTCCTCCCTCCCCAAGTACTTTTGAAATTGATAAAGTGAATATTCAGTGCAATGAAATACAAATAACATGATGTGAACTATAATGTACAACGCTTAAGATACAATGTTGACTGTCAATGAAGAAAGTTTATACAAACTTATATGCCTATTAAATACGTCAAGAATTTCATCAAAATCAACCAACTTCATTTCTGGGCCTTCAATTGCAATCTAAACTAGTATCTTTGTGTTGTTGTCATTTAGATGGTTGCAGATCCTTGTTTTAATCCTTTTCATCTGGCTATATGACCTCTCAACAGTGGCCGTCCTGCTGGCCATGACAACACAATCAGGGACCCAATACGTCAGATGTCTGAATACCTTGGAACAACTGCTGGAAAGTAGGACTCTATGTAGTCATATAGCTTTACACATAGACACTTGCAGAATCTAGTTTTGTTGAAGGTCTGTGCTGTTGATTATTGTCACAAGAGTAGCTAAACTTCTGAGGCAACCAACTGGTCACTTCTTGGTGTGAAAACACGCAGCTGCTTGGTGACCCATCCCAGTTCTGTGTTGTTAACTATTGTAATAAGAGTAAGCTTTGGAGGAAACCAACTGATACACATGCATTACAGGCACATACTTACCTGCTTTTATTGTGTTGTTAACTTCGTCACAAAGGTAAAACCTTCTAAATAAATCAATAGATCTCTTCATGGTAGCAAACACCTGCAGCTGCTGAATGACTCGGCTCAACTAGACTAGAATGGCATGTACACAAGAACAACCTTTTACTGATTTTCGGGTGTTTTGTTGAATCAGAAATGGATTGTACATGTAACTCAATTCTTCCGTTTGTATTATCTCGACACTCATAATTAAATGGTGGCAAGGCATACACCTCACCGTCTTTCTGAAAGTTGTGGCCAAGTTATTATGCATCTTGTACCTTTATCCCTGTAGCTATGGAGGCATGCTGGCAGCTTGGTTCAGGTTTAAGTATCCGAACCTGGTGGATGGAGCGCTATCTGCCAGTGCCCCTATACTCATGATCATTGAAGGCCTCATACCCAGGACTGCTTTCTTCCAGAAGGTCACAGAAGTGAGTTTAAATATTCATAACATGATTCGTCATTGTGGTTCTCTGCATGCAGATGGTTAAGCTTCTATATATTCTGTAGCATTAGTAGTACTTGGGGTTCATAGAAGTTTTCTACAGGCAGGGTTAAGTGGTTGTGGTTCATTTAGGAGGGCCTAATGAACAAACAGTGTGTAAATGTTCAAGGTCTCATGACTTCTTTCCAGTGCCACCCTAATGCAGGTCATTTTAGTGTCAAAAGATGATATTGAGCACTTCTCAACTTATGGCTACATTAACACAACAAAAATATATCATTCGTTCAATATGCTAAAGATATCAGAATATATATGCCCAGTGCTCTGCTCAATCTGAATTTAAAATATCTTAAATTATAGTGCCTAGGTAACTAAGGTATTTGTGATGTCAAACTTACCCAAATGTTGATGAGATTTCAGTGATGCTGGTTTACGGACTCTGAAGTTGAAAGTAGTGAGAATTGATATATGCCTACCATAGGCAATGTATTCTAGACCTGGAACAGCTAGTAGAGTTTGTGGATTTACAACCTAATCCATAGATAGTTGGCCTGACTTGCCCAGGGATCAAGATATGGACTGTGATAATAGTGAAGGACAGGTATAAGAGTTCCCAGGTAAGTAAATAGCTATGCTTATAAACCAGCTTAGTGTACTTTTTTCCCTTTCCCCCCAAAATAGCATTTTCTTCACGGGTACTAACTAGCTATATAGCTAACTAGCTAGCTATTTACTCAGTGACAGGCCTGTATAAGCAAATCATGAACCTCAAGGGCCAACAAAACCATGTCCATCCTACTATCTCAACCACCATCTGCCAAATAAAGTCTAGAACAAATGTGTACACACACCAAACACAAATAAGAAAGCAGAAAGCAAAAGGCTTGGCAGATACTTCAGCTCACCACACAATTCATTTTCTAGTGTATGGAGATTCTAATACACACTCTATTTATGCACAAGCAAACACAGTAGTCCCCAAATCAAAGCTCAGCTGTCAGCTAAATCAAACATTGACAGCTTCTTAGCAGCCTAAATAGTGGACAACCAATGAACTTTCAGCATTAACTTAAACTCTTTGCTAAAGTAGTAAACTGGCAGACAAAAAAGTGGAAAGTATGAAAACCCCTAGAACTTTATCTTAAAGATCTTTGTATTTATCTCTTTATTCTTCCTCACATTACTTGTGTGCAATAGTTATAACGAGTCCAAATTTTCCAATGCGTATGTTCACAACTAATATGCTTATCAATTATAGATTTTTTGGGGGTAAGGATCAACAACTAGGTTTGTCGATAGCCGCAATCAAGCTAATTCATGTGCCATATTATTCGATGATGCAATGTACAAGCTAACATTATGCATCAGAATTTGTTTAAATTATGGAACTTAGCAATTTGTTGATTGAAGGAGTAGGCGACTAAATCTAGTGACATGCCATACTCGAGACTTATCTGAGGATGACTAGTGAGGAAGAAGATTGTGGGGGAATGTATGCTTACCAGGGTGAGCCTTCCTGTGAATAGGAATCCTAGGATAAGTTGGCCACAACAGTCGAAACTGTTGGAATGCTAACACTACAACAGAAAATGAAGGCTCAGTCTCTGACAAGGAAGGCATGGTTGAAGAAGGTTTTTCATGTTTGTGAAAGGGATCTAGCTCTAGTATTAGCCTGTTAGTTATCCAAAAGGCAGTAGCTTTTCCACATGCATAAAGCGTGGGCAAAAGCCTATAGTTAACTTCCCAGGTATATCCTGAGATTTTTAGTTGAAGTTGTATACAGAATATATTTTACTTGATGATGGACAACAACTCTGACTAGCCTCTGTTTTTCCTCCTTGGTCTCCATCTCTTACAATTCAGTTGTAACAAATGTATGTGAAAAAAATAAATTCATAATGTCATATGTAGATGGATATTATTCATATGTGTGGTACATGGTGGCAAGGCCTGGTCTACATTTTGTTAAAAAATGACAGAACGCATGTAAATATAAACAATTCAACAACATCAATAGCAGTGTTGTCTATTGGACATACACAAGAAAACCTACTCTGTGGATCAAATATTGAGAGACATAATATGCTTGTTATAATGACCTAGTAAAATGTTTCCTTTGTCTCCAATATCTTAGCTACCTATAGCCATACGTATTTTGTTAAGCTACAGTAACAAATGATTTCTAAATGTTAATAAGCAATAAATTCTGCATCGCACGAAAAACAAAATCATGTTCTGGTAGTGATAAAACAAAGATGCTCATATTTTGTGGTCAGAAGTTATCAGAAAAAGCCGAAAAAGCCGACTACAATGTTTCATTAATGCTATCCCATAATAATATGGTTGCTAGGGACTTTAGTAAATTTCTGACTTGGTATAGAGGTTTAACTGAAACTGGTTAATCAGACAGTGAGAGAGTTAAGGAGACTGCATCTGCCCCTACGTGAGTACAGTCAACAATAGCAACAAGATGACAAGTGCTGATATGTGTAGTGTCCAACAACACATTAACCAAGTTAGAAATAGTGTTTAATGACCCTAAATCTCCTGTATTAACTCTGTGAACTCGGAATTGCTGTTATTCTCCATCACCCAATTCTTATATAAACAACAGCAAAACAAACAAACAATCAAATAAAAACTTAAAATTAAACAGTAATGACATGTGGTTCCTAAACTTTTTGAGACACTGCCTATTTAGCTCTCTGCTTATAAAATAATAGTTCTTATATGTTTGGTTTCTAGACTATGTCCTCATTAAATACGACGTAGATTACAAGTTATTTCCCATTTTAATCTTTGTTAAGTCAACCGCTGGAACATTTTAAAGTTTCTTACGGCATATGTTGAGAGCATTGGCTAGGTCCTAAGTGTGAAAGTGTTATAGGTAATTAATTTTTTAGAATATCGTAATAAAAATGAAGAAAATGGTTCCAATCAAAAAGTTTGTTGAGTTTTTGGGACTAGTATTTTTTTCTGTTGTCTCATCCAGAAATTCTCTTGCTATTGATTTAATGCAGGCAGAACTGTGAAATGATTATGGTAGATTTACTGATCTCTTGCTATTGATTTAATGTAGGCAGAACTGTGAAATGACTATTGTAGATTTACTGATAAATGTGATTTTAGAACCACAAAATCTAAAAGAAATTTTAAAATTTTAAGGGATTTTAGGAAATATCAGAAAGATCAAAACCTACTACTTTCAATAAAATATAGCATATTGTCAGATTCAGAAGAAGCACCTTCTTTTCATTTGGTTTGTTAAATTATACATTGAACGCCGACTTTATCTGTCGTTTGTTGTAATAATTCTACTTTTAGCTATAACCTAGAATAAACTTCTCAAACTCATTATGGAAATACAATAAGCTGGAGTTTGGTATAAGAATTTGTTCTGTTGAAGTAAGAAAAAAAAACTATGTGCCTCTACATTGCTATAAGTAACAACAAAACTTCAGCAAAGAAACCCGTCCAAGAGTGCCTTCTTGCTCGAGAGCTAAGGCATTCTGAATAATTCCTGGTCAGCATAGGTATATACTTGAGTTTTTTTCCACAAAAGAAGACCTTCCAGAAACTGTAGCAAAAACCAAGAAGAGACCAGACCGTTCATGAAGGCAGTTGTGATCAACAGCAATTACTCACATGCCCCATCTGACCGGAAGTAAAGTTTTATTACTAATTTTGAATCAATAGAGTAATCAATTGGGCATGTGCATACGGAGAAGGGGCAAAATAAAAAATTATTTAAAAAAAAGTTTCTGGTGATTTCCTAGTTTGCGCCATTATGGCATTAAATGTTGTCTTTGTCTTTTACATGGGTACGGTCTTGTCATCTTTTATTTGTTTTAATTAAATCATTTTTGTTCTTATTTATGCATGTATTCATGTGCATGCACATGTGTGTGTGTGTGTATACTCTAAGTTAATATTTGGGTAAGTCGTGTTTACTTTTATTGCTATTGTTGTTGTTGTTTCAGGATTTTGCGGCAGTGGATGAGAAGTGTCCTCTGTATGTGAGAGAGGGCTTCTCTTTGATCGATGAGCTGGCCGGACAGGGGAGTGAAGGTAAGGTTGGTTGCAGCTCTAACACCAGGGTTGTATACAGAAATTTTGCCAAGGGGGGGCGAACTTGAGATATGGAAAAATAAGGGGGGGCGGAGAGCCTGGATGGTGCGGAAAGGGGACGTGCACCCTGGGCTTCCGCGTGGAGTACGAAAGTGTTTTACCCACAGGTATTTTTGCAGTACTAACTGTATATATAGCTGCTACTTATGATGGCATGCACTTTTTCTAAAATCTTTAGTACAACATTCCATCTTAAATATTTGCTGAAGTTGCATGCTACGGCAATCAGCATATATAGATTAGATATAGTCACTTGTCACTCGTATAATGGAGGTGGGCTTTTGTGAAATCGAATTATGTTGCATTCCATGCATTTTCTTACAAAATCATGGACAACAGGTTTCATACACAATTTTTCTCTAGTTCTCTAGGGGGGGGGGGGGGGGGGGGGGGTGGAAATGGTTGGTCACTTGGTGCCCTAATTTTTGTTAATATTTTCTTAACATGTTCATAAGTCGTAAAAGGGGGGTCTGGGGGGAAGATCCCCCCATATTTTTTTTTGCTTTTACAATGTCTGAGGATAGCTTATTTTGACTGACTACCAATGGCATTATGCTATACCGAACTATGGCTAGACTGTATATATTTCTCATGATATTGTAGCTGCTTGGAAAAAGGAGAGCATGTGTCATGACACGATGACATCACACACCACCACGTGCTCTCCTTTGTAGGTTTGTCACTTCTTTTGTTTCTCCTTCTTTCCCACTCCCTCTCTCTCAGTATTTTTAACTCAGTCCATTATGTCATGGTCTTCAAGTCTAATCTTAGACATGATGTCATCACACGCCACCACGTGTTCTCCTTTGTAGGTTTGTCACTTCTTCAGTTCCCTCCTTCTTTCCCACTCTCTCTCAGTATTTTTAACTCAGTCCATTATGTCATGGTCTTAAAGTCATCACACACCACCACGTGTTCTCCTTTGTAGGTTTGTCACTTCTTCAGTTCCCTCCTTCTTTCCCACTCTCTCTCAGTATTTTTAACTCAGTCCATTATGTCATGGTCTTAAAGTCTCTATAAAAGAAACCTTACTAGCTGATTTCTCTTCATATTAATATGGATATTCGCTCATACTTTGCAAGTACTTCTCAAGCCTCTTCTCATGCTAATAGCAGCGATAGCGAAGATAGCAGAACAGATAGCTCTGAGCATGTCGAGGCATCTAGTCCTAGCCTTAGTCCTCCACCTTCAAAGAAAAGCAAGCAAAACAAACACCGCTCTTCTGTATCCACGAAGAGAAAATACTCTAAGAGCTGGGAGAAAGATTTCAGTTGGCTCTATTATGACGAGGATAGCGATGGTGCCTTTTGCAAGGTTTGCAAGCAATCTGGTCTGCAGCGTACTGGAGGAGTGTGGGTCACACAACCTTGCAGAAATTGGAAGAAAGCTGTTGAAAAAATGAAAGCTCATGCGAGAAGTGACTTCCATATCCATGCAACTCAAGCTCTTTTTGCAGCTAAAGGAGCAGCCAAAGGTGGAACAGTTGTACAGCAACTCCAGAATGTTTTAGCTCGCAAAAGAGCTCAGAACAGAGCTGCAGTGAAGTGCCTGATCCTACTCACTCATTTTCTTACAAAAGAACAAGTTGCACATTCGACAAAATTTGAGAAGCTGGTTGACGTGGTGGTTCGATGTGGCAGCCAACATTTGAAGCAATTCTTAGAAACTGCACCAAGAAATGCTGTGTACACATCAAGAGTGGCTGTGGTTGAATTCATCGAATCATTGGGGACATGGGTGGAGGAGTCGATTCTGAAGCGACTTCAAAAGGCACCTATGTACAGCCTCATGGCAGATGAGTGCACAGATGTCACCAACGTAGAAGAATTGTCTGTGTTTTGCCGCTGGGAGGAAGATGGTGTACCAGTAGAGTGCTTTCTGGAGCTTATTCCATTGAAGAAGGCTGATGCAGAGACCATCTATTCTAATCTCATCGATTGTTTAAAGAAGAAAGGTCTACAAGTCGGAAGAATAGTTGGATTGGGATTTGATGGAGCTGCAACTTTTTCTGGACGAAAGACCGGGGTTCAGGCACGTATCAAGAAACATACTCCTCACGCTCTGTTTATACACTGCCACTGTCACTTACTGCAGTTGGCTTGTGTGCAAGCTGCCAATAAAACTCCTGGAATTGCTCATGTTTACAGAACATTGACTACTCTTTGGAAGCATTTTCGCAATTCCCCCAAGCGAGCAGAGTGTCTGAAGGAGGTACAGCACGTTCTTGAACTTCCAGAAATGAAAGTGATCAAGCCATCTGACACACGCTGGCTGGCACATGAAAGGTGTGTCAAAGCTGTCAAAGCAAGTTATTCTGCAATTGTAATCACCATTGGGAACATCTACGAGATGTCCCACGAGCCAGAAGCTCTTGGAATCCATGGTGCCCTCTGCAAATTGTCTACGATTGCAGCTATATATTTGCTTGATTTCACTCTACCACAAGTAGCCAAGCTCAGCAAAGCACTTCAGGCAGAGCAGCTTGACCTCTCGTTGATATCATTCCTTGTTGATGCTACTGTTAAATCCTTGGATGATGCAGTTTTGCCTGGAGCGAACTGGGTGTTGGAGCTTCTTGAAAACGTTGAAGACTTGAAGTCATCTACAAAGGTGTCTATTGACGCTGATAAAATACTTTCGTTCCAGAATGTTGTTGGTAAGCCTTTTGTTGCTGATTTAAAGGCCAACATAACAAGCCGATTTTCTTCATCCAACGCTGTTGTATCAGCATTGTCTATATTCGATCCACGGAAAGTTCCAAAACCAGATTCAGTATCTTTTCCCACTTATGGAGACACGTCTGTTGAGAAACTGATTGCTCACTACGGAGAAGATAGAGATGCAGAAACATTGGATGGAGAAGAAACAGTGAAGACAGCCATGATTTCCACTGAAATACTTACAGAGTGGAAAACATTCCGCCAGCTGTTAGTCAAGCAACCACGGGATACTACTGCATCACAGCTGAAAGAACTTGTTTCAAACGACATGCTCAAGGCCATGTTTCCCAATTTGCACAAGATTGCCTCCATCTGCTTATCGATTCCAGTTTCTACTGCTTCTGTGGAGAGAAGCTTCTCACAGATGAAGATGATCAAGACTCGTTTGCGTAATTCTCTAAGTGACTGCAGCCTTTCTCACCTTATGAGGATTGCTATAGAGGCACCAGAAGTACTCTCTGAGAGCGACCTTGAAGAGATTGTGGACGTATGGCAGAGAAAACCAAGAAGAACCTCAGTTTGACATTCCTATCATTTGAACCTGATATCATAAGCTTATTACACCTTACTTGTATTACACCTTTCTTGACATTATTTTAAAAAAAATCTCTAATTTCAAGGGGGGGGGGGGGGCGAGAATGATACAAGGGGGGGCGAATGCCCCCCCCCGCCCCCCCCCTAAATACACCCCTGCTAACACTATTAAAGCAATTGCTGTTGTTTTTATATTTCAGGTTTGTCGACTCTCTCTGAGTATTTCAAACTGTGCTATCCTCTCACCAAAGATAAAGTGAGCAATGTTTCTACATAGTAATATACTGTAAATACTGCTTGTTAAGCAGGGTCTTACAGCATCAGTAAAAAATGCCCGTTTAACACCAAGTAGCTCCTTAACAAGCAGTGCCCATGTGCAGGTGTCGTCTACTTCGAATAGGTACAGATTGACAAGTGTATATACTGGTTTAGCTGCTAGATAGAAGGGACGAAGGGTGGTTGAACTGTCGCAAAGCAGAGCTTTGGGATTGTCTTGCCAGCAGTGGAAGGTGGAAGAAACACTGATGTTGAGCAGGAGGAGACAAATCACAATCCATGCTTAACAGGTAAAGGCTAGAACAAACAGTAAAGTAGGTTAGGTACTTAGCAAAAACTATGTGCTTAATATAGATAGCTGCCTAATGAAGACCTTTTGTGTACATGTATATATATATACACATATATACACTGCCAATGTATATGTGAATAATCAAAGCGCACTTGAAGTGTTTTGGGGGTTAAAATTGGAGGATACTAAGAAGCTGCCAAAGTGAGTTTTAGCTCAGATATAGTTTTTTTATCCACCATTTTTAAATAGTAGTCAAAACATAGGAGTGCTACCAGACCTCCTCATAAGAGGACTAATTATATTCTTGGCATCAAGAAGGAAAAAAATTCTCGCTAAATTACTTACAGAATGAAAGTTGAACCAAAACAGAAAATATGACAGCTGAAGGCAGTGGCTGAGCATTAGTAGGCACTGGAAAAAAAATACATGGAGTTGATTTTGAATAATTTGTTTTTTTGTAGAATTTGCCACTTTTTCGCATGCATATTAGTGTTAGCTAGAATATCACCCAGACAGCACCAACCTCACTTTTCAAGATTTTAGTCATGCCAAGAATAAAACAGTAACGTGAAACATTTACATGAAGCTTTTGCACACGTGAAGATTCATATGAGTAGGAATGCAATATGCACCTCTGTGGAATGTAGTGTCACAAGTTAAAACGAATATGTCCTAGTTTACCTAGGCTCTAATGGTATGCATGCTGATGTAGAACATTCCATTCACACACACACTGGGTTGGTTTTAGATACTGTACTCAGTGTTGGTCACTTTCACTTCCTACAACAAGTATGTGTTTTAGTTTGCGTGTCAAGTTGCTATGGGCACTATCTCTAGACTCTTTTTATTGGCTTGGGCTACAAAATGGTGGTTCACCTCACCCCCCTCACCTCCCCTGCCCCCCTCCAAAAACAACAACAACAACAAAAGCAACAAAAACAACTCCCCCCCCCCCCAAAAAAAAAAGAAAGAAGTTAGGATATAATTGGGAAAAAACAAAAAACAACAAAAAAACAACAACAACCTAATAATATGTCTTGAATAGTCATTCAGTAAAATATCTCTGCTAATACTCACTTGCGGAGCTTGTTAATAATCTAGACTAAATCTTCAGCAGTTTTAAGTGAACGGGAATATTATTCATCCATGTTCTTCTTTCATTCAGATGCCTAACCTCCCTTCCTTAGGCTCATTCTTATTAAATTTAATGCCTGAGGAGTCCAAATTTCCTCAGGCTATATCATGTATTTCCATTGCTTGATAACGAGTAGATAAAGGAGAGAGAGAAAGACAGAGAAATTACCACCTTAATCGCACACAAGGCTGCTTTAAAAACATAGTACATGTATATCTAAAATTGGTAAAGGTTATTAACTTCCCGTTAAGGTAGTATTATAAAAAAGTGGTAAACGCCAGTATAAAGGGCAAGGTTTATATAAATGTCATGTGTCAGGCCTCAGCCCTGACTGGCTGCAGAGCAGCCCTACAAAGATCAAACTTGAATTTATAAATAGAGCTAGATAGAATTTATAAATAGAGCTTGAACTCATGACCTCAGACTATCACAATCATGATATCATCTCACACACTCTGGGACATACAGTAATTCTACTACTCCCACACTGTATCAACACCATAAGCTGTGAAAGCCTGGCTGCAAGGGTATTTAAACCCCTCTGCAGTCCAGGCTTGGGCAGGCTACTCGACTGTTGTTTTAATATAGGCTATATACTTAAGTTCTAAAACTCTTTTATCAAGCTTGGGGTTTAGCTAGAAGAAGTTAGGGAGAGACTCTGGTGGAAGCAAATTATCAAGGTTGGTATCTGTTAGGTCTCTTGTGGTTGGAGACTCTAACAGCATGGCAAAAATGAAAGAGTTATTTCATAACAACAAAGTAGCAAGCAAGTTGATGGAGGCATAGCACAATTAATAGGAGAACATTTATCCGAACACATTGGGACTGGAGGGTGTTCAAATAACTGAAATGTTCGGATAACTGAACTTCAGTGAAGGTCTTCAGCTTGTCCTTGCTCCTCATGAAGTTGTCGACGGAAAAGTCCATTTTCCAACATTGCATTCCACTACTATTCTAGCTAAATTCCTATCACAGATCTTGAGCTTACATCGATACTAAGGACAACTGTTTGTCTTTTGAATAAGTCTAGCCATGCTCTCTGCTTAAACATGGAGCAAAAAGGATAGCGGTTCCATGTTAGGCAAATGGTTGTGTGCATGTGCAGAAGAATTTCCCCCACAAAATGAAAAAGAAGAACACTGAATGTAGCTAGCATTATAATGGGCGTAGCTTCTTGTAGCATTTACAGTTGAAGGCGTGTTCGGATAAATGACGTTCAGATAAGTGGCCTCCTATATACTGTATTATATAAAGTGATTTACAAGTCTCTGTTAAACAGATTCATGTGAAAATTTGTTTGGGGAAAATGTTGTAAATCTCTTTTTCGGATTCAAGGCATACTGGAAGAATTTTTTTGAGTTTATAGTGACCATTTAGGCAGTACGAAGCTGCCAATGTCAGTTTTAGCATACATTTGAGCTTCTTTTTTGGGGGGAGGGGGCAGGGAGGGGGGGAAGGTAGGATCGGGGAGGAGGGGGCTATTCATCCACAGTTTTGAAATGTAAACCAAACCCATACATCTAGTGCACTCCCTGATAACTTTGTGACCTCTTGTATTTCAGAATTGACATTGTAATTTAAGCTTTTCCGGTAATAATTAGCCGGCATTGTAATTTCAAAATTCTTGGGTAGTGAATGGGTGGTTACCTGGTCTTCAGCAGAGGAGGGATATCCCAGGTCACTTCCCTATTTTGTATGGAACCCTGTGGGTCATGTATTCTATCTTGTCTATGTAGGTGTCCCATCTGAAGAACTGGGTTCGAAATGCCTTTACTTATCTGGCCATGGTGGACTATCCTTATCCTGCTAACTTCCTGCATTCTCTTCCTGCCTATCCTGTGAGGGTCTCCTGTCAGCATATCCTAGAAGCTAAGAATCGTGCAGTGGGACTAGCACGTGGAGCTGGTGAGGAATGAGGGGGTTGGGGAGAAGTAGGGGTTAATCCAGCTAGCAATGGTCTAGTTATAGTCCAGTGCTATGGTCCTGATACTAGGCCCAATGGAGTATCTCTGTATTCTCCAATAGGAACCATATTTTGCTAATTATCTACCTGCCATTACTATCAGAGGGCCAGTTAGGTTACTAGTATGTAAATGCTGGCTTGAAGAGGTTTATGACATTTTATGATTGCAACTGCTGCCTTAGACAGTTGCTTAGCTGAAGAAGCAGTTGGAATTTGGAAGTCGATATAACTAGTTTTGAAAGTGAGCTGATGTTATTACAGTTGGACGGGCCGTCTCTGGTAATGTATTTCCTGTAAATCAAGACAAGTAGCCGCAATATTGTTTTATTGATTGATGCTTCATATTTTTCCACACTAGACATTCTAGAGGCTGAAACTATGAGTTAGTATGAACATCACCATGGAGTCTGGCATGTAAATTATTCTCATGTACTTCACATATGCATATATTTTCAGGGAGTGAACAAGACTTTCTCTTATTGGTATGATGGTGGACCCCTATCAATGGCGGATCCAGCAATGGGGCGCAAGGGCCCCCCCCCCGTTTCACTAATTTACCTTAGTGCTCCGTCAACTTGAACAGCCAGCTCCTGGATTCCAGCCATTGCTTCAAAACTTGCGCAAAAATCCTATACACCCAGTAAAGTAATTTGCCTCCGATTTGAATAACCTTTACCTTACAACAAAGATTTCAATGAAGTGGTCTGGAGAGATACCCTTTACCTTACAACATGAAGTGGTCAAGAGAAGGGCAGTCTTCTCTGCTTCATTTTGTTACTTTGTCTGAGTCCAGCTTAACGTCTTTGTGAACATATAGCATAAGCAAACATTCTTGGCCCATAGTAGATCTCCTGTCACTTTTGATTGATTTTAAAGCGGAATTTGCTCGTTCAGTACTAGCTGTTACAGGAGTCACTGTCTTCCTCTTCAGATGTATCCGTCCTAATTTTTTGGGTGATTGACCTGTATGCTTCTCGATATCCGAGGAGAATGAAACTTCTCAATCCCTTGTGAATCATTAGAACACATGACATTGACATAATAATTATTGTGCTGTTAATACACTTTTCAATTCAGTAAATTTTTTAATAACACACATATACTGAAGCTATATGCTGTCACTGTAATAAAAAAAAGCACACTCATTTAGCGTACATTACATCCCATATTGTTGCATAAAGAACACGGGGGGAGCTGCAACTTTTGTCCCCCCCCACAGTAGATAGAACCTTGACAGTGGAATGAAAGATGTAAATCACATGTATTTTCACAAAACAAAGAGAGACCAGAAATAATAATAATAAGGTAGTCATTGATTATACAAAAACACCATAAAAATATTAATATAAATAGTCACATGAGTAAGGTCATTAAGTGATCAATATAAGTTGGAATTATGTAGCTTCATGAGGGATGACAAGTTGTTCTCATTTGAGTTGTAAGTTCCATTGACTGCTCCTTTGCAGTTTATATGGTTGGTGGTTTCAAATGTTATTAGCTCAAAAACACTTCATCAGCTTTACTACCACAAGACCGCTAATGTTTGAATGCTAAACATGAAAAAAAAAAAAAAAAGAAACAATTATTTATAGCATTGATTTTCAAAAAAGGTAAGGGATATGAATGTGCACATGTAGAATCACTTAAAAATTATTTATTGCTCCCAAACTATTTCCAGTGTGTCTTCAATTCTTCATTAAAGTTAACTGACAAACCTCCCAAAACTTAATTTTCAAGATCTATCGACCTATTCCCACATAAAACTTGCATAATTTTCACATTTTACCTAAAAATGGTTGGGATATTGACCTATTTTCCCACATAAAACATGCATACGTTCAAATTTTCCAATATGTTGCTGTAACTGATCTTTTTCTTGTTTCAATAAAAGTTAAAAACAAAGAAATGGGCAAACATCATCAACTACTAATCACATTAATGAGAATAATATGCTGCAAATTGCTGGTGTTAAAAGAAGTTGCTTATGCGCATGCATATTAATTAGCTTCACCATCAAGGCATCACCATCAAGGCAATGTATTTTATTAAACATTGAGGGGAAAAATCATTGGTATAACTGCACGCTATAATTATTCATAGTTGCCCCGATGCTGCAGGGCACCTTTTGCCCATTTTCCAGGCTTCCAGCAGTGCAAGTAAGTCTTAGCCTGTGAAGTTCCAAAATACTTTCTAAGTAATTAAAAATTGTATATCAGCTGCCAACCAGCAGCAAGGCTGTCACAAAAATCACAAAAGTTGTTCTCATCCTTAGTTAAACTGAGCTGTTGTTAGGAAGGATACCTTTAAAATCACCTTCTCAATAATCAACTTCAAATTTTATTCACTCGATGTTTCGACTAGATGCTCTAGTCTTCATCAGGAATAATGAGATGTATATAACAGGCTCACGTGAGCCTTAGCATCTCATTATTCCTGATGAAGATTAGAGCATCTCGTCGAAACTGTAATGTTCAAGTATTATATTACTAATCATACACACTGTATCAGTCACTTTGATTATTATGCATAGACATTGCATCATCATTACGTATTGATTGTGACACATGATTACATCATGTGATAAGAGAATGAGAAGTTTTTATACTCGTGCTATAACTGACTAAGTACGGTTCGACGGTCTCAACAAATCTAGTCCCATCAGTTGGCCTGGACGGATATAAAGGCAACCAGATACAATAACTAACAGTTGAACAGTATAGAAACGTCGAGTGAATAAAATTTGAAGTTGATTATACTGAGAAGGTGATTTTAATGTTATTATGTCAACTGAGAGTTCATTGAGAGGATATCTAAATAGGTCTGTAAATAAATGTATTTTGGAAATAAATGTATTTTGTGGAGCAAAGTCAATTGCAAAGTCTTGAGAGGCTACTGCTTTTTGTTCACCTTGAGAGACTTGCTCCTTTGTAATCTGGCTCGAGAAACTGGGTCTCTCTTAGTCTGGTTTGAGAGATTAGCTCCTTCTTCAATTGGCTCACTATACTAAAAATAATTATAATTACCTTCTCAATAATCAACTTCAAATTGTATTCACTCGACATTTCGACTAGATGCTCTAGCCTTCATCCTGATGAAGGCTAGAGCATCTAGTTGAAACTTCTAACCCCATTCATCCTGATGAAGGCTAGAGCTTCTAGTCGAAATGGCGAGTGAATACAATTTGAAGTTGATTATTGAGAAGGTGATTATATATAATGTTATTATGTCTACTGAGAGTTCATTGATAGCAAAATAATTATGCAGTTAATTTTTCAGTGAGCTGTGTTATTTAGCAATAGTGTTTAGAAAGTACCTGTTAGCAGTCAGGGGTGTATTTAGGGGGGGGGCGGGGGGGGGCATTCGCCCCCCCTTGTATCATTCTCGCCCCCCCCCCCCCCCTTGAAATTAGAGATTTTTTTTTAAATAATGTCAAGAAAGGTGTAATACAAGTAAGGTGTAATAAGCTTATGATATCAGGTTCAAATGATAGGAATGTCAAACTGAGGTTCTTCTTGGTTTTCTCTGCCATACGTCCACAATCTCTTCAAGGTCGCTCTCAGAGAGTACTTCTGGTGCCTCTACAGCAATCCTCATAAGGTGAGAAAGGCTGCAGTCACTTAGAGAATTACGCAAACGAGTCTTGATCATCTTCATCTGTGAGAAGCTTCTCTCCACAGAAGCAGTAGAAACTGGAATCGATAAGCAGATGGAGGCAATCTTGTGCAAATTGGGAAACATGGCCTTGAGCATGTCGTTTGAAACAAGTTCTTTCAGCTGTGATGCAGTAGTATCCCGTGGTTGCTTGACTAACAGCTGGCGGAATGTTTTCCACTCTGTAAGTATTTCAGTGGAAATCATGGCTGTCTTCACTGTTTCTTCTCCATCCAATGTTTCTGCATCTCTATCTTCTCCGTAGTGAGCAATCAGTTTCTCAACAGACGTGTCTCCATAAGTGGGAAAAGATACTGAATCTGGTTTTGGAACTTTCCGTGGATCGAATATAGACAATGCTGATACAACAGCGTTGGATGAAGAAAATCGGCTTGTTATGTTGGCCTTTAAATCAGCAACAAAAGGCTTACCAACAACATTCTGGAACGAAAGTATTTTATCAGCGTCAATAGACACCTTTGTAGATGACTTCAAGTCTTCAACGTTTTCAAGAAGCTCCAACACCCAGTTCGCTCCAGGCAAAACTGCATCATCCAAGGATTTAACAGTAGCATCAACAAGGAATGATATCAACGAGAGGTCAAGCTGCTCTGCCTGAAGTGCTTTGCTGAGCTTGGCTACTTGTGGTAGAGTGAAATCAAGCAAATATATAGCTGCAATCGTAGACAATTTGCAGAGGGCACCATGGATTCCAAGAGCTTCTGGCTCGTGGGACATCTCGTAGATGTTCCCAATGGTGATTACAATTGCAGAATAACTTGCTTTGACAGCTTTGACACACCTTTCATGTGCCAGCCAGCGTGTGTCAGATGGCTTGATCACTTTCATTTCTGGAAGTTCAAGAACGTGCTGTACCTCCTTCAGACACTCTGCTCGCTTGGGGGAATTGCGAAAATGCTTCCAAAGAGTAGTCAATGTTCTGTAAACATGAGCAATTCCAGGAGTTTTATTGGCAGCTTGCACACAAGCCAACTGCAGTAAGTGACAGTGGCAGTGTATAAACAGAGCGTGAGGAGTATGTTTCTTGATACGTGCCTGAACCCCGGTCTTTCGTCCAGAAAAAGTTGCAGCTCCATCAAATCCCAATCCAACTATTCTTCCGACTTGTAGACCTTTCTTCTTTAAACAATCGATGAGATTAGAATAGATGGTCTCTGCATCAGCCTTCTTCAATGGAATAAGCTCCAGAAAGCACTCTACTGGTACACCATCTTCCTCCCAGCGGCAAAACACAGACAATTCTTCTACGTTGGTGACATCTGTGCACTCATCTGCCATGAGGCTGTACATAGGTGCCTTTTGAAGTCGCTTCAGAATCGACTCCTCCACCCATGTCCCCAATGATTCGATGAATTCAACCACAGCCACTCTTGATGTGTACACAGCATTTCTTGGTGCAGTTTCTAAGAATTGCTTCAAATGTTGGCTGCCACATCGAACCACCACGTCAACCAGCTTCTCAAATTTTGTCGAATGTGCAACTTGTTCTTTTGTAAGAAAATGAGTGAGTAGGATCAGGCACTTCACTGCAGCTCTGTTCTGAGCTCTTTTGCGAGCTAAAACATTCTGGAGTTGCTGTACAACTGTTCCACCTTTGGCTGCTCCTTTAGCTGCAAAAAGAGCTTGAGTTGCATGGATATGGAAGTCACTTCTCGCATGAGCTTTCATTTTTTCAACAGCTTTCTTCCAATTTCTGCAAGGTTGTGTGACCCACACTCCTCCAGTACGCTGCAGACCAGATTGCTTGCAAACCTTGCAAAAGGCACCATCGCTATCCTCGTCATAATAGAGCCAACTGAAATCTTTCTCCCAGCTCTTAGAGTATTTTCTCTTCGTGGATACAGAAGAGCGGTGTTTGTTTTGCTTGCTTTTCTTTGAAGGTGGAGGACTAAGGCTAGGACTAGATGCCTCGACATGCTCAGAGCTATCTGTTCTGCTATCTTCGCTATCGCTGCTATTAGCATGAGAAGAGGCTTGAGAAGTACTTGCAAAGTATGAGCGAATATCCATATTAATATGAAGAGAAATCAGCTAGTAAGGTTTCTTTTATAGAGACTTTAAGACCATGACATAATGGACTGAGTTAAAAATACTGAGAGAGAGTGGGAAAGAAGGAGGGAACTGAAGAAGTGACAAACCTACAAAGGAGAACACGTGGTGGTGTGTGATGACTTTAAGACCATGACATAATGGACTGAGTTAAAAATACTGAGAGAGAGTGGGAAAGAAGGAGGGAACTGAAGAAGTGACAAACCTACAAAGGAGAACACGTGGTGGCGTGTGATGACATCATGTCTAAGATTAGACTTGAAGACCATGACATAATGGACTGAGTTAAAAATACTGAGAGAGAGGGAGTGGGAAAGAAGGAGAAACAAAAGAAGTGACAAACCTACAAAGGAGAGCACGTGGTGGTGTGTGATGTCATCGTGTCATGACACATGCTCTCCTTTTTCCAAGCAGCTACAATATCATGAGAAATATATACAGTCTAGCCATAGTTCGGTATAGCATAATGCCATTGGTAGTCAGTCAAAATAAGCTATCCTCAGACATTGTAAAAGCAAAAAAAAATATGGGGGGATCTTCCCCCCAGACCCCCCTTTTACGACTTATGAACATGTTAAGAAAATATTAACAAAAATTAGGGCACCAAGTGACCAACCATTTCCACCCCCCCCCCCCCCCCCCCCTAGAGAACTAGAGAAAAATTGTGTATGAAACCTGTTGTCCATGATTTTGTAAGAAAATGCATGGAATGCAACATAATTCGATTTCACAAAAGCCCACCTCCATTATACGAGTGACAAGTGACTATATCTAATCTATATATGCTGATTGCCGTAGCATGCAACTTCAGCAAATATTTAAGATGGAATGTTGTACTAAAGATTTTAGAAAAAGTGCATGCCATCATAAGTAGCAGCTATATATACAGTTAGTACTGCAAAAATACCTGTGGGTAAAACACTTTCGTACTCCACGCGGAAGCCCAGGGTGCACGTCCCCTTTCCGCACCATCCAGGCTCTCCGCCCCCCCCTTATTTTTCCATATCTCAAGTTCGCCCCCCCTTGGCAAAATTTCTGTATACAACCCTGGCAGTTAAGTACTGGTTTTCTTGCAGAGTGGGTTTAGAAGTCAGCAAATAAAGAACCACAGCTTATGGTATATGGTACAGTAATTTGTACCTTCTACCTCAATTATACTCCTATGTTGCTGGAGAAAAAGTCAAGCATACTAACAAACAGAAACACCTGGGACATTTTGATGGCTATCCTGGCCTCAGATATGACTGGCTTGCAAGACATAGCCACACACTAATGCTGAGCTACAAATCAGAGCCAAAATCAGTAGTTATTTCTGAGATAGGTTATTGTAGCTCTAAACACTGAGCCGTGGGCACCCATATAGCAACTGAGTTCATCTTACACAGCTTGGGGTGCATGTGTTCTGTGAATACATTCTTGTTGAGTGATAAGCTGCTTCCAATATCTAGTCAAAGTTGTCTCTTGTTAATATATAAATTTTATCTGCGACACTTACATATATATACATATGTGTATTCTAGGTGTGTTTTATAATGGGACCAATGGCAAACTGACATGTTTTGACATAGGCAGTAGTATCATTGCAAGTGCGGTTGTCACTGGGAAAATTGGATCAGCACTGACTTCTTCTAGCTGGAACTACCAGGTCAGTTACAGTCTCTATGTATAAGTCAAGTAACAATACATAAAACCTTCTTAAGAAAAAAGGGGGTGTGGGAGGAGACATTTTCCAAACTTTTATATTCTTCAGAGAGTTATATCACTTATACTCTGTTTAGTGCTATATACCACAGATTATCTGGGATCATTGATAAACAAATTTAAAGTTGTTGCTCATACCTACCTCTCTTGAATATCCTAGGATCATCCCTGGCCCTAGCCCTAGCCATAAGACCACTGCCACTAGGAATGCTCTAGCAAGCAGTATACTGCATAAAAATGTGATTGGGGGGGGGGGGGGGGGGGGAAGGGGGGGCGGCACATAAAAGATAGTGTAGATAGATAGATAGATTGATAGATAGATGAAATTTTTAATTTAATAGAGAGAGATGAACAAAGAAAAGGAAGAACACAACTAACAACAAGAAAGAATCAA